>VXAA01001141.1:13118-31990 GCA_013399115.1 Anseranas semipalmata
GCCCCATGTTGGTCCCCACGGTCCCCACTCAGTGTCCCCAGCACGCTGTCCCCGTGGCCGTGGATCTGGGTGCCCCCACTGGCTCCCCACACTGCTGGCACGAGGTCCCCAGTGCCCCCTCCCTGTGGTCCTGGCACATTGTCCCCACCATAAGGTCCCCCTGGTCCCAGTGCACAATATCCACGTGGGGTCCCCAATGTCCCCAGCAGTGTCCCCACAGTCCCAGCACAGGGTCCCCATGGTGCTGGCATGTGGCCCCCAATGTCCCCAGCCCTGTGCCCCTGTGTCCCCGCCTCTGTCCCCCCTTTTTCAGGAGGGCACACGGACAGCTCGCCCTGCTGCACCCCACGGCACCATGGGGACACCCCACACCTTGTCCCCGCCACCACCCTGGACTTTACCCCGGGTGCCACCAGGCGCTGGGCACGTGCAGAAGGACAGGGGGACACGTGGGACATGCAGGAGGATACATGGGATGGGGATGTGCCACCTCCGGGCAGAAATTTTGTCCCCAAATCTGCGTTTCCCCCAGCGTGGGGGGGGTCAGAGCACCCGTGGGTGCTCATGGGGAGGGGTGGCTTGTCCCCGGCAGTGGCACTGGTGTCCCATGGGGACAACAAGCTGGCAGAGGGGACACATGGGGTGCACACCATGAACCTGGCACTGCCCCCAACCTGGTCCCCAAATGTCCCCTCCATGGGGGCTAAGGGAAAAGCAGGGGACACATCCCCAAGCCCAACGGTGACAATGGTCTCACCACTCAGGACCTTCTAAAGCCACCCAAAAAACTCCTCTTTTGGGGCAAAATGGATGAATGGCTCAAACCACGCATAGGACATTGAGGTTTGGTGGAAAACGGGTCCCAAAAGCAACATTTTGGTGTCCCCCCCGAGGGCCACTGAGATTTTTGGTCACTCAGGCCCGGCGTGTAACTCGAGATACCTATTTTTGTCCCCAAGCATCTATTTTTGTCCCCAGACCGCGGTGCTGGCAGCACGGGGGATGGCGTGTCCCCCCCGCTGCCTCCATTTTCCGTGGGGTGCCGCAGCGTGGGGGGGGTTGTGCGTGACGAAGCCACGTGGGTGCCTGGACTTCTTCTCCCCAGGACGCCTGTTTTGTCCCCAAAAGTTGGGGACAACCATAACGACAGCGGGGGGACACCGCGGGGCGGCTGGGGGGCCGGCGGGAACCACCCCACGGTGTCCCCCGTCCGTCCAGCATCCCTGCAGGTACCGTGGGCGCGGGGCACGGGTGGGTGAATTGAGTGGCGCGGCGCCTTTAAGAGCGGCGCGGCGCCTTTAAGAGCCGCGGCCACTCTCCTCCTGCGTGCGTGCTCGCTGCGCCGCCGCCTGATTGGCTACAGGGCGCGTGAGCAGCCGAACGTCTCAGCCGCAGCTTGCGCGTCCGCCGAGGAAAGAAGTTCCCCCGTTTTTTTTTTTCGTGCCAGCGCGAAGCTCGGCGGAGGGATCCGGAGAGGCGGTGCTGCGGCCGGGATCACCTTGGCGTGCGCGGCCGGGCGGCGCGCAGAGGAGCGGCGGCTCTCGGAGAGGACGGGTGCGGGGCGAGGCGGCGGGAGCAGCACCGGCAGGAGGTAACGGCGGACCTCCGGCCCCGGATAGGAAGGGAAAGGGGTTGGCGGAGGCCGNGGAGCCCGCCCCCATCCCCGGTCGCCGAGCCTGAGGCTCTCCCCTCGGGGCCGGCCGTTGGGGCGGGTAAACGGCCGCTGAGGGGGGAGCGGCCGTCGGCGGCGGCAGCGCCGCGGAGCTGCGGGGAAGGGCTGCCCGGAGCCGCTTGCTGGCCGCGGGGATCCCTCCGGGAGGCCGAGTCAGAGCCGCAGGGGAGCGCTCGGCTTCGCGGGCGAGCCGCGGCCACGTGCTGGGGTGGGGGGGCCCCGCGGTAAGCGCGTATTCCTCGCCCCGACGCCCTGCCTTCAAAGCAGAAGTTAGGCTGATTTAAAGCATACTCGGCGAGAAAACCGTGCACCTCGCTGTGAGAGCTGGGCTGGAGGGAGGAGCAGCCGGTGGCCCCATGTGCCTCGCTGCAGCGGCCAGGTTAAAAAAACATCTTTTCTTCCAGCCCAGCGAGCTCCGCTGCCAGCCAGGCGTTCGACGCTGCGAGCCTGCGGGTAAAAAAAACCCTCCCCAGAAACTTGGCTTTCACTGGAAAACGTGCTTCCCGCTGCTGGGAGAGACCGCAGCCCCGCTCGAGCAGTCTGCGCTTCTCCTGGGCGTAAATTTGATTAAAACCTGTAATTTTATTGGTCTTGGCTGGGCTGCCGCAAGGCCAGCGTTAATTCGCTTTCCCTGCGCCGAGCTGGTAATTCGGTTTAACACGAAGTGTTCCTCGGGACGGGCCACGTGCTGTTAAATCCTTTATCTCCCTGTGTCCCCAGGGCCGGGGCTGTCCCCGAGGGCAGCCGGTGCCTGCTGGGGCGGCTGTGATGGCCGGCACGTAGGGAATGGGGCTGCAGTACCCCGCCGCTGCCAGCCCGCGCGCAAAGCATCTCCATCCCGGGGCTGCTGATGCGTTCAGACAGCGTGTGGCTGCGGGAGCTCCGTTTCCACCTCGAGCTGTGTGTGAATTTAAAGGAGAAAAGGTTATTTTTTTTTGTAATGTTAAAGATTTTTTTTGCTTGATAGCAGGCAGCTGGTGTGGGACTAGGCTGGACGGCTGCTTGTCCTTTGTCGGAGCAACCCGCTGCAAGGTGAAGTTGGGAGGTGTGCCCGCTCTGCAATAACCTCTAGATAAGTTTTTCGTTGTCACCAGCCAACATCTGATAGTCACCTCGACTTGATTTATTTCATGTTAAGCCTGCTGCGTACCTTTGCCCTCCAGGGAGGGCAGGCGCAGCTGAGCCATCGTGGCTCTGACAGCTCATCCATTTGCACGCAGGGAAAGCGCTGACGCCGTGCGGGCGAGCGCGTCCTTCCCAGGCCCTGTAACCGCTTTGCTGGAGCCGGTGCGGAGCTGTGGGCGCACTCTGGGTCGTAGCCAGTGTCCAGAAGAAGGGTCACGTTTTGGGAAGCCATCCCGCAGTTGCATAAGGGTGTGGCGTGGCCTCTGCAGCAGCGGGGAGTTGTCCTCCCCTCGCTGGAAGAGGAGCTGACCGTGTTAAAAGCCTGCTTTGCCACAGAACTGTGCTTCTGGTGTGGCTGAGTCCCCTTAGCTTCTAGATAAAATGAAGCTGGCATTTTTTTAGGATGTTTTTGGAGCTCTGGCAGCTCGCCCTGTTTCATAACCCTGGCCTTCTCAAACCAAAATGCCAGCTCGTGCCCCTCCTGCCTGTTGGCACCTCGCTGTGCCAGCTGCCCGCCAGCACCGGGGCGTCCTGCGGAGCGAGGTGCTGCGAGCCGGGCCGAGCCCACGGAGCAGATTCTACAAAATCCACGACAGCCGTTTTGGCACCGCACACGGCCTCCAGGCTCTTACAGACAGAGCACAGGGGGAAACATCTCTGCCCGGCACGGCGGTGGTTAACGAACTTGCGCTTCCCTCTGTCGCAGGCTGAGATAACAGCCGAGGGGATTGCAGCGGGGATTGCCGATTCGCGCAGCCTCTGCTTTCTTCCTCCCTCGGGGCAGGGCTGGAGATGCCGGAGACTTAACGTTTCTTGCTGCCGACCGCAGGATGAGCCGGCTCGCTTAGTCACCTTGCTGCTGAAACCGGCCGACCTCAAACGGTCCCGGCTTTCTAGAACGTTCAGCGGCAGGGGAGGCACCAGCCATCTTTAGCGCGGCCTGCCTGGAGCACGGACAGGCCTAGGGACAAACTTGGGATCTGGGAGCTGCACCCTGAGGAAGGGAACGAGATTTATCCAGGGAATCGGGCTCTGCAGGGTGTTGCTTCCCCCTTCCAAGCTCAGCTCCGAGCGCACAGTGTCTGCGGGTGTTCATGAAATCCTGATTTCCCACTACTTTTTTTTTTCTTAAATGCCAGACATTCCTGTTGGATTTATAAAACTGGTCCTTCCAGTAGGATTCAGTAGATGCTTTGTAAACGCCTGGTAATGAGAGGCAGGAAGTATAACAATGTGAAGCTCGCTGATAGCGGGGCATGCGCAGGCAGATGGGTGTTTGGGTTTCTTTTTTTGCTGCTGCTGTGTTACTTCTCTTCCCCCTTGGACAAGGTCACAGCATCTCAGCTTTTCTGATCTCGCTGGATTTGCTGGAAAATCTTGGATGCAACCAACTTTCCTCCCTCTTTGTATATTCATAAAGCCTTTGGGGGGGTAAAAATTAGATTCACAAATGACTCGCGTGGGCGGGGGACTTCCACGAGACAGAAACCGCTTCTGAAGCGGGGAGGCAGAGCTCCTCCGCACGTTTCCAAAAAGTCACACGAGTCCTGGAGGCCATTTCCCAGCAGAGGCCTTTCTGCTCGTGCCAGGTGCTCTGGGCTGCGGCGGCAGATGTTAGAGGGCTGCGACACGGTGTTCAGGTCTGACCAGCAGGCATTCCCGTAATGATGTGCCTTTGCCGAGGCTTTTTATGTGGGCAGGCTTTCTTGTACTGACTGCGGTGAATCAGCAGCTTCTGGCGGGGCCGAGGTGAAGGACGCTTGCCAGGACAAATTATGGTTTTCGCTGGTCCGTCTCCTCGCTCCGCTCCGCGCGGCGATGAGGCGACGGTGAGTCAGGGCTGCCTGCGAGAGGATCGGCACGTAGGTGGGGAGGGTCTGGCGGCCGAGCATCGCGGCGGGGTCTCGGGGGACCTCCCTGCCCATGCGCCAGAGGCACAGTTTCCTTCTGGCCCTCCCTGCCGGCTTGGACGGAGCCGGCGGCTTATTCATGCCCTGCTTCAAAGCTGAAGGTCCTGGCGTGCGCGGCGAGCACCATTTTGTCCGCTTGTGGCAGGCGGAGAAAGACCCCGAGCCTCTCAGCGAAACCTCACGTCGCGCGTTTGCGGGTGTTAAGCTTAGGTGGACTTGGCTGTGATCAGGTGCCCCTGCAGAAGATGGCCTGCGCAGAGCACATCTGCGGTCACGGTCCCCCGTTGGGATGGGCAACGCAGTCGAGGCTTGTAGGAGGAAGGAAAAGGACTGGAGAGCTGGGAGGGAGGAGGCAGGATGCTGCCTGTGCACTGAAGTGCTTGAATTTTGTTGCGTTGTGTAGCTCCAGGGGAAGACTGGCAATGAAGAGAAGCTATGAAGGGAACTTCTGCATAGAAGGCAGGTGAGCTTTGGGTGGTGTACGTGGGGGACGACATTTAAATAGAAGTGTGTCTTGCCTGTATCTAAGACTTCTCAAGTAGGAACATAAAGATAGTCTGACCCAGTAGCAGCTTTCTTGTTACCTCCATGTTCATCACGTGGGTGTGTTGGTGTCTCTGCTTGACGAGCAAGTGTGGGTGATCCCTAAACCTGGCAAGGCTTTCTTCTCTTCCAGACACAAGACTCCAGTAACGATGTCGAAGCACCACGATGCGGGGACTGCTTTCATCCAGACCCAGCAGCTGCACGCTGCCATGGCGGACACCTTCCTGGAGCACATGTGCCGCCTGGACATCGACTCGGAGCCGACCATCGCGAGAAACACCGGCATCATCTGCACCATCGGTAGGTGGTTCCTGGATAACGGGGGATTGCAGCTCCCCGCAGCGATTCAGCTGCGAACTCCTGTGCTGGTGAAACTCGTTATGGAAATCGTGGGACGACTTCAGCCTTTATCCCTTGCCAAGGCTGGATCTGTGTGTTGAAACGGCGCGGCTTTCCCATGCCTGCCCGACCCATGCTATTGCTAGGAGGGAATCCAGTAGCCGGGGAAGTCTGGACTGGTTGGGTTCAGATGCGCTCCCGAAGGCAAGTTAAAACAATCTTTGCTGCTGTAGAAATGAGCTGCTTTGGTGTTGAGCAAGTCTGTATCCACTGTACCTTTCTTATCCCTTCCACATGAAACGGTCTGACGTCTGTGGGGTATCTCATTATTTCTTACAAAGTTAATATTCCAACTGTTTCCTCCTCCCAGGCCCAGCCTCCCGCTCCGTGGAGAAGCTGAAGGAAATGATTAAATCTGGAATGAATGTTGCCCGCCTCAACTTCTCTCACGGCACCCACGAGGTAAGGGTGGGGCTGAGCCGATGCTGCCCCGAGCAGGCCCTTGTGTGTGTCTGCTGACCCCTTCCCTTGTGGAAGAGGGTACGAAGGGAGATCCAGCTTGCTCCGGAGCAGCTGTAGTCGTGTGGGAGGACCAGACTCAGCTCGGCCTTTGGGGAAAGCGTGCCAGCTGTAAATACTGAGCCCGTGAGACTGCTGATAACGCTTTAGTGCGCTTTCCAAGCCTTTTTGGAAGCAGTTGAAGTTGGTTCTACGCCCTTCTCTGCACCTCAGTTAATTGTGAGAGCTGAGAACTGTTTTGCTGTGCAGCTCTGCAGGAGTACACAGCTATCAGTCGTTGATCCGGCTTTATTGCCGGGGGTTTTGCAAGCAGGTGATCAATGAATAACCTTGTCTCAGAAGAAAACTTAGCAATTTGAAGTAATGACGGTGCCCATTTGAAAGAATCGAACTCCTGGGTTTGCTTGGCTAACCAGCTGCTCAGGTTATGTTCCTGGTAGTCATGAGGCTAGCACCACGGTACTCGGGTCTTGGGGCAATAAACTTATAAGAATAAGGTCAAAAGAAATGAACACTGCGGCGGACGAGCCCCTGTTGGTATAAATAGATGAGATCCTCAGCGATACAGGGGAAGCCAAGGATCCCATTCCAGGTTGCCTCGAATGCTGCCCTGCGTGAGGCTGAGTTCTTACACTGGCTGCCCTCCAGCTTTCAAAATGTCAAACAGTAACCAAGTGACAGCTGTAGGTGGCTTTGCTTACCGAACCGGGAGCCTCGAGGTGCGTAACAGCTTGGCCTGTCACCCTCGTGGCCTTTAAAGGCCACAGGGCACTGTAGAAATCAAAAGGTCTGATGCTTAGCTGTGGACAACCATCGGACCTTGACCATATTAAATACGCTCGGGTAGTGGCGGCGTGGAAGCTGCGGTTCATCAAAATCTGCGCGTAGAAAGGGCAGCGTGCAGTAACCTCGCCTCTCCGCAGTCACACGCCGCTGCTGGGTGGCTCGGCAGGGACTCGGTGGCCGGGCTGAGGCTGGGAGTTTTCACACAGCGCTGCTGCTGTGGTTTGTGCGCTTGTTAGCTGGGGCGAAGGACAGGGAATGTGGCCTGGTTTTGGGTGAAGTGCATTCTAATTGCACATTTCGTACGGATGAGGTTAGATGACAGCAAAGCCGGTCTCGCTGTCGTCTCTTGTTTAGTTTGACTGTCAAGGGTAGCCAGGCCAAGTCTGTGATCCCTGCCGGTTCCTCCGAAATGCCCCATTCTCCAGTGAAATGGGGGTTTTTCATGTGCTGTGTGTGCTTCGGTTCTGGTGTTCACCCTGAAGCGTTCCACAGGGCTTAAGTTAACAACTTCAAGCCCTAACACCTGGCTGCGGTCCTTTTATAGAGGAAGTTTGCTTTTACTTCAGCTCAGTCTGCATTCCTGCTCGGCGTACGTAATTCTTCGGGAAGTCGGCCTCCCTAGGAGCCAGTCATTGATCTGTATCAAAAAAATAAATAAATCCCAGGTGACTGGGACGAGATAAACCTAACGGCTCTGTCCAGGCGCATTTCCAGTGCTGAGGCTGCGGCACACGCAAGGGCTGGCGGCCTCCTTGGTCTCAACTTGCAGACTTGATCAGTAAACTTCATCGTTTCTTCCCTGCTCTCAAGAGTTACTGTGGTGCATCTCTGAGGGCGTGCACGCCAGCTTGAGCACAGCCTGTTCCAGCCCCACCTTGCTGGTGCTGGATTACGGTCCTGAGGCGGGTTATTACGGGGGCAGTCGCGTCTTTCCGGGTGAGCCAGGCCGCACGGAGAGGGGAAAGGGTATTTCTTATCTTCCAAAGTCTGTCAAGTGTTGCATCACTCGGTCAAGGTTATCTCTAATCTTGTTTAAACTGGAAAGTAAATTGACTCACTGATCATCTGAAGCTCATTCAAGGTAGTTGAGATGGGAGTTTCCCCACAAAACTGTTCTGAAACTGGCAGTATTAGCAAAATGCGAGCACGTGGAAGGGTTTTGAAGCCTGGTGCATGGTGCTGAAGTCTTGAACTTCCATCTGCGATGGCTTTATCTCGAAATAAAATGCAAATACGTAAATGGCTGATATCCTCCGAGTAAATCCCTTATCCGTTCGGGAGATAGAACCAGAGCTGTAAAAACACTCGTCCATCTGCCTGACAGCGGAGTCCTAGGCCTGGTCATGATGGTGGGGGTCAGGCTGGAGGTCTGTGGGGCTGGGTGGCACCGTCGCTTGCAAGCTCTGAAGGGAGGAGAGAAGCCATGTGCAGTCGTCGCTTGGCTGTGATGCTTTCCTGCAGTTGGGAAGTCTTTCCACACGTGTAATCTTCGAGCTGCTGATGTTCTGCCGTGTTGAATGGTAGCTTGGGCAGTGTTTGGGGTGCACAGCGGTGGAGTAAAAGTGGGCTGAAAAGTTTCCATCTCTTTTCCTTGCCAGTATCATGAGGGCACAATCAAGAATGTGCGAGAAGCTACAGAGAGCTTTGCCTCTGATCCAATCACCTACAGACCTGTGGCTATTGCACTGGATACCAAGGGACCTGAAATCCGAACTGGACTCATCAAGGGAGTAAGTTGCTTTTTTCACCTTTTTCAGTGCATAAAATTACATAATGTGTTACTCCTGTGGCCTGCTTTTCCCAAACAAGTAACGTCTTGTGAGAACAGAATAACTGTGTGCAATGTCTGGCATTTGTACCAAAAATTACGATGAACTGCTGCAAGCTGGGAGGCAGTTGGGTGCCTGTTTGTGCTGGTTTTGCTGAAAATGTGTGTTTTGACACGCAGAGCGGCACAGCAGAAGTGGAACTCAAGAAGGGAGCATCTCTCAAAGTGACCCTGGATGATAACTTCATGGAGAAGTGCGATGAGAACGTGCTGTGGCTGGACTACAAGAATCTCACCAAGGTTGTAGAAGTTGGCAGCAAAATCTACGTGGATGATGGTCTCATTTCCTTGCTGGTTAAGGAGAAAGGTGTGTAACAACCCTTCCAGGATTTGCCAGCTCTGCCTGTTCTTCCCAAAGAACCTATTTGTGATTTCCTTCCAGGAACTGTTCTTGCAGTTCTGTGTTAAAGGAAGGAGCACCGAGCTTCTAGGCTTAATGCTGTAGTGAGACTTTGAGCAAAACTTTCTCTACTTCAGTTGTAGCAAGCTTTCAGGTGGATTTTGCTAGACTGATCTAAAACTCTTTCTTCAGAAGTTGGTGTGTGGTGGGGTATACCTGTGCTTGTGACCTACGGCTGTTCAGGCAGGCTAATTCATCCTTTTTATGCAGGATTTAACAGATTTTGCAACATAAACCCCGTGTTTTCTAGTTAGAGATGGAACTAGCTTTACTGGTAGTGTTGGGACAAGGTTAGCTCCACGCTACTTCCCTTCATGGTGGTGCATAAACTGCTCTAGCCTGAAGGTTTTGCCTCTGATCCCAGACGGATGGGGAGCTGAGGCTCTCGGGTACTCAGTTTGACATTACAGGACACCTACGTGCAGAAATGCAGCCTGGCAGCTCTTCCAGGGAGGCAGCCCCAGTCTCCTGTGTGGAACAAATGGCGTCTTCCCCAAAAGCAGCACAGGAGTGGTTTTAAACTGGTCTGCTGTGCTCCTGTGGGTGAATTGCAAGCTCATGTGTTACATAAATCCGCTGAAGAGAGCGGTGGTGTGCTTTTATCGCGTGCGATTGCCGTTAGCGCTGTGGTTCTCAGGGAGGTGGTGTGGGAGCTGGCAGCGGGGAGTTGGCCGGTCAACACTGACCGTGGGAACGCATCTCTTTCAGGCAAGGACTATGTCATGACCGAGATCGAGAACGGTGGCATGCTCGGCAGCAAGAAGGGTGTGAACCTCCCTGGTGCTGCGGTCGACCTGCCTGCCGTCTCTGAGAAGGACATTCAGGACCTAAAATTCGGTGTGGAGCAGAACGTGGACATGGTGTTTGCTTCCTTCATCCGTAAAGCTGCTGATGTCCATGCCGTCAGGAAGGTGCTAGGGGAAAAGGGAAAGAACATCAAGATCATCAGCAAGATTGAGAACCATGAGGGTGTGCGCAGGTGAGCGATCAACTCATGCTCCTCTTGATCCATTTTTGTATGGCTTTGGGGACTCTGTATGTCCTATGGCCTGGTCTTGTTCTTCCTCCTGCCATGGTGTTACAGGGTACCAAAATGGCACCTGGAAGGGCAGCGTGCCGATGGCATCGCTGTGCATCGCGCTCTGGAGCAATGCCCCCTTTCAGAGGGGGGAGGACAGAACAGGCGGTCTGCCCTCAGAACACAAGGGATAACGAACCTCTTCTCTTGCTGTCAGGTTTGATGAGATCATGGAGGCCAGCGATGGCATTATGGTGGCCCGTGGTGACCTGGGAATTGAGATCCCTGCTGAAAAAGTCTTCCTTGCCCAGAAGATGATGATCGGGCGCTGCAACAGGGCTGGCAAACCCATCATTTGTGCCACTCAGGTACCCGAACCACAAAGCTAGCTCGTAACTGCCAGAGCATCTGTGGGTCTGGCAGGGTGTGAGCATCGGTGTCTGTCACCACGTGCTGCTGGGGGCTGGTCCTCGATGGCATTTGCTAGAGGGGGAGACACCAAGTCTGTGTGGGTTAAATCCCTTTGGAAAAGGAGTAAATGGAATGCAGGTAGAAAATAAAATGGGCTGTTTCTCTTGCTGGTTGGTGCTTTAATTCAAAACCGGCCCAGGCCCCTGTCCCCACAGGAGAGCTCCTCTCCCTTGGCACTAGTAGGCTGCATCCTGTTTTCTGCCCTGTGTTTGAAGTGTACTGAAGCGCCCTAGCGAAAAAGCAGCCGGTTGTTCCGTGGTGTCCTGACTTCTTTGGGCTTGTCTCTCTGCAGATGCTGGAAAGCATGATCAAGAAGCCTCGCCCGACCCGCGCCGAGGGCAGCGACGTTGCCAACGCTGTCCTGGATGGAGCGGACTGCATCATGCTGTCCGGAGAGACCGCCAAGGGAGACTACCCGCTGGAGGCTGTGCGCATGCAGCACGCTGTGAGTAACGCTCTCGGTGGGAGCAGGTGGAGGTGGCAGCACTCTGTCCTGGAGCTGAGCCCACACCTGAAGATCTAAACGTGTCTGATGCTAGGTGGCAGCACCTAGCAGCGTAAAGCAGCCATTTGTGGTTCAGGCTCCCACCGTGAGGTTTCCTTTACCCTGGCATGGTCCTGAGTGGCCCGAAACCTCACGTTGTGTGCTGCATGCTATTGTCAGGCAGAGCTGAGAACTGCTTTGCAGCGCTCTGTGATCTAAAACTTTGGTTTCCTCACACTAACTTTGATTTAAGGCCAGGGTAAAGTTTTTTTTTGCCATTACCTCTGTATGAATTTCTTCAAATGCCCTGTTCATTTTAGTGTTTTAAATTCCTTACGCTTCTTCAAGGTCAGGGAGCTGCTTAAGCAGTTTATCTCTAGATAACAAAAAGTATCGGCTAACTCCTCCGGGTTGTGGAGGGGAACGGGGGAGGCTGGTGAGTCTGATTTACAGCACTGTTGTTGCCTTCAGCACCTGGTGCATTTGGTGGGGGGGGATGTTTGTTGCATGAGTACTGACAGCACCATATTTTTACATGCCTGAACTGCCAGAAACCTCTGCTCTGCTTCAAGTTGACCCAGCTTGTGTTTCAGTTGATAAAAAGCGTGATGCCAAGTATCTAGAAGTACTGGTTCTCCCCAGTTACCAGGGCTGTGAATCACAGCAGTCTCACCTGCGGTTCAGGTTATATAGACTAATAAGCTGAGCTAGCGTTTGCGTTTGCAGTGCATTACCTAAATATCTTTTATCTGGCCAGTATGGAGTGGTGTTTTTTGCACATGGCAAATACAAAATGTGACTTGATGATTACCGGGCAGCGACTGCTGGCTTACAAGCTGAATTCTGTGTACCTAAAAAGCTCTTCCTCAGGTTTTCACCCCTAAATTGTGATGGTTGACTTCCTACCAAGATTTGGAAACTTGCTGCAGCAAATGTTACAATTCTGGCATTAAAGCTTCAACACAAGCAGGTTGTGCTGTACCTGTAGTCTGAGCACAGCACCCACTGCCTGTGCTTCCCTCTTCCTGCAGACCTGGGAATAACAGTGTCTGTTCTGCCAGGCTCCCGGAGAAATGCTGAAGGTTTTTGCACTAATACTTCCATCTGAAGTGGCCAGGCAGTCACAGTGCGAAGAGAGCACCTTGCCTTGGGCAGAGACCAGCTCCTGTACGTGTTGCCTGGTCTCAGGCTGGTCTAGGTTCGTGTGTTTGCTTATCCAGCCCTGCTACAGGAATATTTCAGGTAAAGCTTCCTCTGTAACGAGATGCAGACAGCAAACATGGGCTGTGACACTGCGAACAAGCAGGGTCTGCACTTTGCAGTGCCATTGCACCTCTGCCTCAATGACTTAACCTGTCTGTGCCAGAGGTTTGCTGGGTCGCTGCAGTGGTTTCAAGCAGCAATCGCTTTCCAGCTAGCTTCACAGAAACGAGCTTCCCGTTCCCTGATTGGCATCTCCGCAGCACAAACAAGTGTCTTGAGTTTGGTAGCAAGTTTCCAAATACTGGGCAGGCTGTTGCCTACTTGTGGGAGTGGGCTTCCTTCCAATTCCAGTTCATGATCCACAATTGCCTTAGTCTTCAAATGCTGCCCTGGCCCTTCTGTCTAACAGGCCCAGGGTGTACATAGCTCCTCCACTTCCCTTTCTCCCTCCTCCACCCCGCTATCTCTACCCGCATGCCAACTGCAAACCCTGTAGCCACTTCTGCACAAATCAAGCCGGCTGTGACGTGGAGTGAAGAATTGCTGTGCCCTTCTGTAGCCATTGTCAGAGCAGGCACACGTACACGCGTATTCCGACTTTGCAAACGGGCAGTGCAGGCTTCCTGCTAAACTCAGGTTCACTCTGCATGTTATGCAAAGCTGCCTGCCTCCGGACCAGGAGCTGAGGACGTACTGCCTGGCTACCAGCGCTTGTGTTTGGCGTAAGTGTTTTGAGGTGGATACGCACGTTCCGTTTTACCCGACAGCAAGCGTAAAGCCAGCAGCAACAAAACTGACTGCTTTAGGACTGGGGTTGGCACTGGACTCCTGTTCCTGTCACATGTTTACTGTTATATTTAGACGTAAGACACTTAACTGCTGGGGCTTAAACTGATATCTGTGGAAGAGGGATAATTCCCAGCATCATGAAGAGTAATCCATTAACACTAGAGTAGCAAAAATTGTATTTGGAATGGGTCTAACTACAAAGCTTTCATGACAATGGCTCTACAGTCTCTGCTTAAACATCAACTTGTCATGCTTTGTGTAGCAGCTGTTCAACTTTGGGAGTAACTGAATGAAGTTGTCCTTGAAAAGATGATCAGCCTCTGCCTGCTTCTCTAGTCTCTGCAAGCCTTCTTTATCGGGTTGTCAAGGGCAAGCACAGCCTTCTGAGACGAGAATTGTCTTTAAATGTGAGCAATTCTCAGCATACTAGGATGAATAAATTATCAAGCTTGGTGCAAATGCTTAGTCTGTGACCAGAAAGCCCTTTGTTGTGCACCTCTGGTCTGAGTCTGGCACTGCGCAACACCCCAACACACATGGTGTGACAGCCCCGTAAGGAAGACTTGCTTCTGTTTGTTTCCTCTCTTACTGAAAGAAGTTGGTGCAGCGCTCGGAGGTGAAACTTCATTGGCTCTTGAGTTAAACTGAGCTGGGGGGGAGCCCATCTCCCCTTTTGGGGTGAGGTGGGAAGCGAGTCGCTCGCCTGCTGGCGAGCGCAGCTGTGGCGTGGTAGGGATTTATTCAATGAACTCGCAACCTGAGAGCCAAAGAGTGTTTCGCAGCCTGACCTGTATTATCCTCTTGCATGCGTTACTATGACAATTAAGTAAATTAACATGATCTCATGTTACTCTGGTCTACCTTTCCTTTTCTTCTTTCCTCTTTTCTCCTCCTTCCTTCTTACTTGGGCCTGCAGATCGCTCGCGAGGCTGAGGCCGCAATGTATCATCGTCAGCTGTTCGAAGAAATTTTCCGCCTCAATGTAAACAACAGGGACCCTGCTGATGCCATGGCAGTAGGCGCAGTGGAGGCCTCTTTTAAGTGCTTAGCTCCAGCTCTGATAGTTCTGACCGAGTCCGGCAGGTAGGGCTCAGAGAGGGGGAGAGGCTTAGGCTCTGTAAGATAACTGATGCTCGTTCCCAGCATGTGGGTTAGGTGGCCACGGGGCAAACGTGTGCTTTGTGCCAGTTGTTTCCACGAATGAAAACACGCTCCATTCTAACACTGCAAACATTCAGCAAGCAGCATGCTGCTCCAGTGTCAGCCGCGCGCACCCGCAGGGCAGGACTCCAGGTAGGTAGGAGCAGAGCAAGAGTGTGCCTGGCAGTGGGGCATGGATGTCACCTGAGTGTGGGCTCAGCGGGGTGAGGTGGCTCGGCAGGTGCCTCCAATCCAGAAGAGAAATCTTGAGAATCAAATGGTTCCTTTGTTAGGGTGGTGCCCACCATCCCCACAGCCTACTGAGCTGAATTTTGGCTAATTGGCAACTCTTCTGAATGTCAGAAGCTGACGGAGCACCTCGCCTTACCCTGTGCTGTCCCAAGTGACTGACGCGAGTGTTGTCTTCCCGAACACGTGTTGCTCTTATAGATTGCCCGCGAGGCCGAGGCCGCCATCTTTCACAGGCAGTTGTTTGAGGAACTGCGCCGTCTGACCTCCCTGAACTGCGATCCCACTGAGGCCGCTGCTGTTGGCGCTGTGGAAGCGTCCTTCAAGTGCTGCAGCGGGGCCATTATTGTCCTCACCAAGTCTGGAAGGTAGGAGGTGACAGGTTCCCTCAGGTCAAGCGGACTTCGTGACCGGGTGGGGGAAGGAGACGCGCAAAAAAAGAGTGCTTTGAAAGACTAGAGCTGTAACAGTGAAGCTCAGGTTTTGGCAGCGACTCGGAGCCCAGGCCGCCTGTCTGCAGTGCCGGTTCCTCGGGAGATGGGCAGACGTCTCAAACATCTGCGCGTACGCAACCACCGAGCTCCTGAGCCTGCCCCTGCCAGCGTGGCATCAGCTCCAGGCCCTGCCTCTTCCTGTTGTGCGTGGCATCTCTGCCAGCAAAGCTGGCTGGAAGAGTAGAGGGAAAATAAGTGTTGCAGCTTCATTCAAGCTTCCTAGCAAGGAGCCTTCGAGCTAGCAGTAAGACAGAAGTTCAGTGGATGCAGATATATATAAATTTTTTTTAATCAAGGCCTTAGCCTTTCATAGTATCATCCAAAGTTTAGGTCCCTTGCTGAACCTTCTGGGCATCAGCACAGCTTGCTCAAGCCCTAGGGGCGAAGAGGGGATGCTTAACCAGAACTGTTAGACAGGGAAACTGCAAGTGTTGGAAGTTTTCTTCCTTATGCCTACCTGCGAGTAGTCTCGCTGACGGAGGTGGGCATCCAGCAGCCAAGTGCCTGCCTGCACTGTCAGGTGAGCTACGTAGTGAGGGAAATCTGTCCAGCGATGTGACAACTGCTGCGTAGAGACTCGCTCTTCCACTTGTGGGGAGGAAGCAAAGCAGAGGGCCGCAGCCTTGCTGTGATCAGCTTTTCCGCCTAGAGGAACCAGGCTGCCCCACGTTCAAAGCATGTTGGACCATAAGTCTCAGGCTGCTTCCTGGAAGAGAGTCTGCATTTCTTGCACTGAATTTGGAACGGAGAACTAGTGCTGCGGCAGAGACGTGACAGTGTGCGTGCTGGGCATGGTCTACCTGAAGAACCAGACCATCAGTGAATCCTTCACCTAAATTTACAGCTTAAAATGATACGGAGCAGCCACTTTCTGGAGAGATGAGGACCGACTGTCTAAGCACTGAGTTTCTGGATACCCTTGTGCTTCTAAAGTTTCTTTGTAAAAGGTTCCAGTCTTACACTTGACCTTTTTGAAAAGACTTGAACTCTGATATTTGATTGAATATTTTTAGCTGTGGGTTCTGTTACAGACTTTGAGTACCTGGGTCCCTTAGAGCTACTGGGCAGCTCCTTGGTCAGTGTGGGAAGGATTGTCTGAGAGCTGGCACGTGTGAGTGGGCGCTTCAAGCAGGTTGCTGCTGCCTATTTCCAAGCAGCAATCTTTGAATCGGGGGCATTGCTGAGCTTGGTTGCAAAAACTAGCAAAGCTGCTGGCATGCTCATCAGAAAGATGGAGCTGTAAACGTCATGGCTTTGCAGCTTTAATATCATTTTTTTGGAGATGTCTTCCGCAAGCAAGCGGTGCCCGAGGAAGGGCAAGCTGCAGTCCCCAGCCAGTGCGTGCTGCTCGCTATGTTAAGGCATTGGTGTCTCCGGTCTCTGCATGTGGGTGGCAGCCTCCTTAAGAGGAACCTCACAGCTGCCTGGCACCCCCTGTGTACGGGATGATCCCAATCCCCCTGATCCATGCAGTTACACCAGTACGGGATGAGGCATTTACTTGCGTGGCTTCCGGAGGGACATCTTTTTGTTCCTGGCTGGTTGGGAGTATAAATGTATGGGATTATATGGCTGCCACTCCTCTGGGATTGAGATGCTTAAACCGATTGGTGCAGTCAAACCCGTTTCTGGGGCAGCTCTGCTTTTCCCTGACACGATTTTCCCCCGTAGCGATGCCTCTGAAAGCGTCCTCCTTGGCAAGCTTTGGATAGCACTGCTGGCGCAGGCGCTTTCCATCCCATAAAGGGGGAGCTCATCGAAACAGCAGGAACTTGCAGGGACCCCACTGAGATGCCAAGGACTGCTTGCAGAGGCCGGAATAAATGGCGCCTAGCCACCTTAATGTAGCGACAGAGACAAATAAGTGCTTGTTTTCAGGACCAAAACATGCAGATGGCCCTGCCAAAACTTGGAGGTGAGGTGATCTCCCCCCAAGACTGGAGTAGGGACTGTTGCCTTCTGGTGTTCACCCACCCCATTGCTAAATTTGGGATTCAGTTGAGCATCAAGCTTGGCTCTTGCAAAACGTTGTGCCAGCATCCCCCTGGTCATCCTCTGGCATGGTTTCAGGGGTTGCGAAGCCCTTCAAGATGACGGGCAAACCCATCCGCTGCTTGTGCTGCGAGTGGAGGTGCCTCTGGTTGTACACGGGCTTCCTCGGGCTCGCTCTCGGCTGTAACGCGATGCTCACCTCATGCCTGGTGTCCTTCCTTCCAGGTCAGCACACCTGGTGTCCCGGTACCGCCCGCGGGCTCCCATCATCGCTGTCACCCGCAATGACCAGACGGCGCGCCAGGCCCACCTCTACCGGGGCATCTTCCCCGTCTTGTGCAAAGAACCAGCCCACGACGCCTGGGCGGAGGACGTGGATCTCCGCGTGAACCTGGGCATGAATGTTGGTGAGTGACGCTGCTCCTGTCCCAGCTTTCCAGGGCTGGGGTCGCCTCAGAGTGGCTTTGGGGACCTGCGACAAAGGGCTTGCTTTGGGAAAGGCGGCCAGCTGCCGGTGCGCGATCCGGTTGGGAAATGGGGGACAGCAGTTGCATAAGCGTGCTGCATCTAATTGGGAAATGGGACGGCGGTTTCGTCACGGCAGCCTTTAAATAGCTTCCAGCAGAAAACCGGGTTTGTTCTAATAAGCACGGGAACGGGGACGTGATGCTCCCTGGGCCCGAGCGGTGACATCTCCCTCTCTCTCCCCTAGGCAAAGCGCGCGGATTCTTCAAGAGCGGCGACCTGGTGATCGTGCTGACGGGCTGGCGCCCCGGCTCCGGCTACACCAACACCATGCGTGTGGTGCCCGTTCCCTGAAGCACCCCCTCGACCAGCAGCACCATCTTCTTCCCCCCCCACCCCGCTCCCCCCTCCCCGTGCATTAGGCCAGCAGTTGCTTGCGATGTTCTCCTTGTCTGTAGAGCGCATTTAGGTTGCTCAACACCACCGAGTGCAGCAGCAGGGGGAAGAGACCTTAAATCACTACGAATACTTGAAGTGTTTAGTTTTTTTTCCCCCCACCCTCTCCCCTTAGTTTTGTACTGCCCTGACGTAGGTCGGAGGCGGTTCAGGAGGGTCCTGCATGCTGATGGGACTCGTGCTCCTCCACCTCCCCTTAGCCTAGCCCATGTCCTCAGGGTGTGACCGTGCCTTTCCTTGCCCCCGTTCCGGGTGATGGGGAAGGGAACAGGCCCTTTGTGGTGAACGGTTCCGCTGTACCGCTCCGCAGCTCCCCGTGCCCCCAGGCTTGTGCCCGCAGCAGCACCAGCACGCTCCTGCCCCGGAGGTGACATCGATTGTCCCCCTCTGGGCTTCCTTACACTCCAGCTCGGCTCCCCATGCGCACAGGAGGTGGGTGGCTTCAGAAGGTGTGCTCCAAAAATCCTAAAAACACGTCCCGGCCCCCGTCCTGCTCGAGGCATGCTCCTCTTCCTCCCCTCCATGCGGGCGGAAGCTGAACCCCATGTTCTGAAGCTGCGGGGGGGATATCGAGGATGAAACAGGGTCGTGAGCGCGCTTCACCTTCGTGCTGCGAGCTTCCCGCGCTCCCCTTGCCGTGTCGCGTCTGTGAGTGTCGTCGCCTTTCCCGAGAGCGTTTTCTCCCTGTCCGTCTGTCTGTCCGGACGCGCTGTTCACTCCAGCGGGTGTATCGGGTCGCGGAGCACCACCGTGCACATCAATAAAGAGCTGAGCACCCCTGCCCGGGGCCTCGCGTGGTTCTGCGCGGCAGCGGGGTCACCGCGTGGGGCTGGGGATCCGAAAAGGGGGCGCGGGCGCTTTAAGAGGCGGGGCGGGCCTTTAAGAGGCGGGGCGGGCCTTTAAGAGGCGGGGCGACCGCTCGGAGAGGCGGAGCCGCGCCAGGCCCCACCCCATCCCGCCGGGCGGGGGGCGGAGCGCGCGTGTGA
>VXAA01001141.1:44271-117906 GCA_013399115.1 Anseranas semipalmata
CGGCACCGGGCGAGCCCCCCCCCCGGGGGGCTCCGCGTCTCCCCCTCGCACCTCCCTCCCCGGCGCTCCAGCCCTTTACCGGGCACTGTTGCTTTCTGGAATTTTCCTAAATCTGAGGGAAACGTCCCTTTTGCTCTGTCAGAAAAAAAAAAAAAACACACCCAACTGCGACGCCACGGGGACCTGCCCTGAGTTGGGCACGGGCGGCTCGTTGGCTTTGCCCTTGCGTTGTTTGCTTTGCCCTCGCAGATACTCGGCGGCTTCCTCCTCCTCCTCCTCCTCTCGTGCTTCGTCTCCTGAAGTCGGGCTGGGAATTAATAGGATGGAGCCGGAGCTCGACAGCGATCGCGGCTCGCCCAGCCCCTGCTGCAGCCCTGCGAGCGGCCGGTGCACCGAGGAGGGGAGCGGTTTCGGGAAAATACCACGCAGCGGCGATTGCTAAAGCAAGGAGAGCTCAGCCCCGGGGAGCAAAACCCAGCGCAGCGTCGTGCTAAATCAATAAGGCGCCCGCCTGCGCTTTAATAAATCGTTTCGTCGCCGTAAATAGGTTATTAGTTGGAGAAACGGCTTTCTGGCTGACTTTGCTGGTTCTCCTCCCAGAGGAGCGTTCCCGTCGACGTGCCCGGTGGCAGCGGGGACACCGGGAGCGCGGGACGAGGCCCGAGCACCGCCTCGCCCGGCTGCGCTGCCGCCAGCAAGCCCGTGCCCCGTTTGGGGTTATCGCCGGGTGGCATCTTCTCCTCAGTCACTTGCTCCGGAGCCGCGTGATAATCACTCTTTCCCCGTTGTTTTTACAGTAAATGTCAATTTTAGTGGCTTATGCAGTTGTTTAAATGTAAGTGAAGGAAGGGAATTGCGTTTTTTCTCCCTTATCGAGGGCTGTTCTGCCCTGGGATGCCCGCGCCGTGCTCTGGGGTGTTTCTCTGTGCTTCCTGCCATCTGACCTCCCTGCTCTGAGCAGCTCTCGCTCCTGGCCCCGTTTTTTCCATCCTCAAGGCTCTTTGGAAAGCTTGCGGTCCGGGCTGCTTGGAACAGGGGAGATAATTCAGCAGCGTGACACACGAGTGATAAGCTCTTGTTTCCCGGTCTATCAATGATGGCGCGACTCGATACTAGCAGTATATAAATGAGGATGACGTTATAGATTAAAAAGCCTGTGGTCAGTTGGTGGCAGCTTTGACGAATCTGAAGTGAACAAAGCTGCTTCTTCAGTAGGATTGCTAGGTTCTCTTTATTTCCTAAAGAGTACTAAAATGTAGATTCAGCTTCGCAGTGCGTGCCTCAAAGTTATTTCTTCTACGCATCCAGAGCTCCAGTTACGATTCGTAAAGTTCACATTTTTGCTATTTTTTTCTGGGGGGGAGCTGCATTTTAAGATTTAAAGGTATTGAATGGCTGACATGACGTCTGCTGTTGCAGTATCTTTAAAAATATGGGTGCTTGCGTGTGCCGTCTAGATCTCCATGCAAATCTTTGGGAACCTTTGATTCCATTTTTCCTATTCAGCCAAACATCTGAATGCTGTATGCCTAAATCGTTTGTTATCATGGCCATTTTAGTGAGCATTCAGCACGTTTGCAAGAAAACCTCTGAGAATGTTAAGCATGCGAGGTCAGGCGCCCGGGAAACACGAAACCTGAGGTTACCTGTACCACCGTAATTTAGCCCATTTCGAGGCAGGGCTGTACCAGAAATCCTAATTGCCTGTCCGCCGCTTGATTTCCCTAAGGATGGTTTCCAGCTCCGGTGCCTCCGCATCCAAGCGGGGACGGATCCGTCGCTCCTTCGCGTCGCCCGCGAGTCAACAGGGGGAGTACTGGGAGCACAGGGAAGGTGCCGCTCCCTGCGCTGCTTCCGCGGCTCCGCGCCGCCGCTCGTGACAGCCGGCGAGGAAGACGGGGGTCTGGGACCGAGCCTGCCCCGTTAGCCTGCAGTTTTCGCGGTCTCGAGCTGCCAGAGGTTAGCAAAACCGTGAGCGGAGGCGATCCGAGTGTTTCTAAAGCTGTTTGTCAGGTTTGGGGTTGTTTTTTCTCCGTGGGTGCAGCGAGCGGCGCGTCTCTGATTGGAAGGCCATTTTCTGCCAAATTCCAGTTCTCGTTCAAACCGCGGAGCTGTTGAGTATAACTCCTTTAAAGGTACATTTATCAGGGGGAATACAACGTGGTTGAGCTGTTTCTGTTGAAGTGTCCTAGCTGGTTTAACTCGATTTGTAGAAATTCCTGCTTCCAGTCCTTTCATACATAAAATGGGATCGCAGTTCCGTTCGCATGTGGGAATACTGGAGAAGTATTAACACAAACCAAGTGCTTCAGAAGAGCTGCTGGCTGCAGGAAGAAACCTGACCGTTTCTTATTAGCTGAACTGTTTTGCTGCTGCGTGACCGGGAGGTTGGAAACGCGTTCATCGTGTAGTTTAGGAAGCTTTCGGCCGCGTTCTGGAGGCCGGCTCCCCAAGACGGGGTGGGTGCAGGTTCCGGCTTCAGAAGACGAGTTTTTTTTTTTTTGTCGAGGTTAAAAACAGCGCCTTATTTTCTCAGGCTTTGCTCCTGTGTGCCTACATTTGCTTAACTTCCTCTTAAGTGAATGGGATTTCTCTCTTTTCTAAAAGTAAACATGAGCATAAATATTTAAAGGCTGGCGGCTTAAGTTTGCAAATTCAAGACTTTCTCCAGCATTCCTTTAGACAAGAGCAGGATAATAAGAGATTTGGGGTTGTGTCTGGATAGCTCCTTGCTCCGAGACGCAGCTCATTAATCGCACGGGCTTCCTGCTTTAAAAACACCGCGCCGTGTCTTCAGCTTGGACGCTGGGATTATCGCGGCTCGATGCGGGAGCTTAGGCATGGGGGGTTCTTGTTGAACCGCGAACTTGAAGTGCTGCTGATGGGGTGCGTGCAGAGCATCAGAGCTGTCTCCCGATCCAGGTCAATTTTATGGACAGTTTTTGTTTTGTTTTGTTTTTTACACAGGAAAGCTGGCAAGCGGGCAGCGCTGCCCGCCGGCGCTGGCAAGCTCTTTGGAGGTGGAACGATCGGGCTCCGTGCGGTCGCGCTCCGCTTTTCTAGGCGGAACGACACAAAGGTACGCCTGCTTGGTCAAGAATTAGCGCTGAGCGCCTCTGGCCGCCCACTCTGTTAATCTTTAGGCCAGGCATTTTGGTTAAGGGCGGTGGGCCGCGTGCGGACGATGCTTTGTCGGTCCCACGACGTGTTTTAAAAGTGAGGCGAGAGCGTGCGGCGCGCCGAGGATGCGGGGATGGAGCTCATTTCCCTCGCCTTCATTAATATTAAGAAAAAAAAAATCTATGGGCTTCTTTGTCGGATGTGAATCTTATGCGCTGATCTCTCCCCTCGAATCCCATCTGGTGTACCGCAAAATGACCTTCAGTCTGTCGTAGAGTTATTCCCTCTCCGGATACCTGTTTAGAGTCTCTGCTTATATCCATCAAACACTGCTGATCTGGCAGCCTCTGTGCTGTTTTTAATCAGAATTCTCAAGACTGTGTTCTGTTACTTGTAAAAAATGACCTTTAAAAGCTGCATGATCCCAGATAAGATGTGTCGACCGGTGGTGGTGGTGGACGTGGAGTGTCTAATCCACGCAGGTATCTTTGGAAAAACCCGAACTGTTAAGGAAAAAGAAAAACCCAGCAGCCCACACCGTGAGTGTTTTTGATAGACAGCCAAGAATTCTTTTATTGTATTCGGCATCTTCATGTTGGTTTTGTCTTGAGTGATGAACTTAAACCAGTTAACTCAAAGTATTTATTTTAGAAGACTTCCGTAAGCCTACTGTTTTTTCTTGCTTTACATAAATACGTAGACTGAAACAAAATTCTTCAAAACATTGACATTTTTACTCCCGCAAGGCTCGTCTGAGGCACAGAACTGTTATGTTGGTTTATGCTTGTTGGGTGCGTAGGACAACCTCCCCTGGAAGGAATTAGTACGTGATTTAATTGTGGAGGAATGCGGTCCCATTAGGTGCAAAAACAAAAAAACCAACCTGAATGCAATAAATCATTAGAAATGTAGCACTCGATTAAAACGATGTCAAGCGAGTTTTTAAGGTTTCAGAATTAGTACTGTTGGAAGAGCGAGGCTGTGTTCGTAAATAATCCTCTGGGGGGTTTTCTTTGACGAACGAAGGCAGGAGAGCCGCGCGCTCCCTGCACCTTACGGCTGCGCTCAGCCTCAATTTGCCGATCGTTCAGCGGGCGGTGGATAATTACGTGGGTTTTGTTGCTGCCGCCGGTGGTAAGGGCGGCCGAACAACTCCTGTTTGAAGAGGGCTTTTGGCAGGCGTCATTTAGAAGCAGGACCATTGTTTCTTCCGCTTCTTGTCATCGGAGGATGAAGATACGTGCCTCATCCTCCTTGTTCTGTGGGGAGACTGTTCCATAGATAACCCGTGCAGGCAGACACTTGCATTTCACGTCAGGAGAGCAGGCTTGTTCGCCGTGGTCATCGCCTCAGATAATCTTATCCAGAGACACTTCACCGTGCCTTGCAGGTGAGCACGGAGCGGGGAGGACAATGCAGAGCAGAGGGCGGGTTAGATTCTCTGCAGGTGTGATTTTTCTAACCCAAAACTGCTTTTCCTGCTGGCTGCATACCCTTGTCTCGCTCACCTCTAAACAGGCGATTGGCAAATTCATCATGACTTGTCAAAGCACAGCATCCGTTTCAAGGCTGACGATGTAGTTAGACTTCTCCAAGTACATCTCTGTGATCTCACGGCTGCATGCAGCGATTTGATTAAGGAATTTATTAACCTTGAGCCGTAGTATTTCTTCCTGCAGGACTGAAATTGTACCTCTAAGCAATAAATTCCCAAGAGGGATCACTTAGCAGCAATTGCCCATCACTTGCCCCTACCGCTCTGCAGAAGTGTCGTGGATTCATGTGCGTTGTTTCATGCTCAAATCCCTTTCTAATTACAATTACAGAACGGGAACAGCGAGCCTGCCTTCAAAAGTATTGTTTCCAGGTTCAGATTTACTATACGTTCTGTTCCTATCCCTCTATTTATTTGGTTTAAATACTTCTCCAGAGCTGTCACTGTTCACCTGTGGTAGACAATACAGTAAACACAGGGGAAAATAAATAGAGCACCTCTGGTGAATGGGGGAAGGATAATGAAATTGGGAAAAAGCTGAAGAACATGCCTTGTCTGTGGTATTGAGAATTCATCATCACACCTGAAAGTCTTTGCTGGAAAGAAAGAAGATCTGGAAACTGGAACAGGGAAAGACATTTCCCTGTTTTTTCTTCTTCCTGAAAGAAGATCTGAGCATCACCTGTGGCCTTTGCAGAGCCACTGGGCTTTTGGGTTTTTGTATTTTGTTAAGGTTTCCTCCTCTGGTTTACTCCTCGTCAGTGCTGCTGTCCTATTTTAATGCAAGCCCTCCCGCTGCTTTCATTTTTGGTTTGTTCAGGAGCCTGTGAAACCTGGGGATTAAAGCTGAACGAAGAGTTTCGTGCAGTTGTTGTTGTCTAAAAAATGGCCCTGGCGTGAGCTCTCTGGTGCTGCATGTGGATGCCTTTCAATTACACACAAAGCTCGTTTAAACCTCAATTTCGAAGTAGCTCAGTGTCTGACGCTTGGTGGGAAGATTGCAGTCTTGTCCCTTGCATTGTGCTTCTTTAGTAAAAATGAAATCCTTGAAAGAATATCTCTTCTTTCAAGCAAAAAAAAAAAAAAAAAGCTGTTTGAAATTAAAACCCAACCTGTAGACGTGGATTTAAAGTGTTCTGGGTGCAGTTTTTCTGTGTGCCCTGTGCTTTATAAGTTAACTCTACTGGAGCGTGGACTGGAAAAGAACTTTTGGAGGACTTTGGTCTGGAATGACTGTGTCTTGTTCTGTTTAGGTTTTCTGTGAGCGTTAATGCACATACTTTTCTTTCAGGTATGCTGGTCAGGGGGTGGGGGGACAAGTATTCAAAAAACTTGAACAATTTTCCCTAGGTGAAGGATCATTACAGGTTCAGGTCCTGCTGTTATTAGCAAGACTCCTGTCAGCTGCCATTTAACTTTCTACATGTCGAAATTCCTGCTGGGGATACGCTTTCCTACATCTCGCTGTGACCTTTTCTAAGAGTCCTCGAGCTTCTGAAGGTCTGGAAACTTGAAGTGTCTATTAAATGCTGCAGGATGAGCAAGTGAAGTGACTATTTCAGTTAAGTTGCACAAATGTTTCCATTGTAAAAAAAGTTATTTTTGGCTGCACAGGGCTGTTGTAGCTGATTTTAAGATGGGGCTGAGCAGACGCTTTCAGCTCAGGAAGAGTTTTCTTTTCCTTCTCCCTCCATACGTTCATAGTCTAGGCTGCTTTGGACCATTTTAAGGTAAAATATGAGAGTGGGAGCTTTGTGGATCAAGATTTATAAATGTAAAACCGCAGAGACTTCTGAAGCAAGAGAGAGACAAAGGTGAGAAACTTGCCACTTGAGATGGGAGTAATCCTTACTTATAAGCATAAATCTGGCTCTGGGTGCACCCGGTGTTGTCCCCCCGAGTCCGGGCATCGGGGCAGTCGCTAATTACGGAATTTTGTAATCCTGCCGCAGGCCCTGCGAGCGGTTCGGCGCGCGGGGAAGAAGCAGGCGAGCTCCGTGTTACCGGCTGCTCCGTTACCTCGCTTAGCTTGGATTCACAGGGCAGCCCGTAGCATTATCCTTACGAGGACACAAAGACAGGAGGACCCACAGGGATGTGGAGGATGTGGTCGGGCCGGGTTGAACCCTGGGCTTCTCCCTGAGATCCCCACATGGTCCTCAGCAGCACCAGTACCTTGCTCAGCACCTTTGCAGGCCGGGACCTGAGCACCTGAAAATGAGCAAAGCTCTGGTCACCTGCTGGGAATCACAGCCAAGTGTAGAGGCAAGTCGGGAAGGAAGTTTTCTTTGGTGGCATTTGCTTGCTGATAAGACTTTGTTTTATTTTTATTTTTTTTATTTTGCATTTCCCTTCCTCATTCTCTGCATGCCTTCTAATTTCTCAAGCAAATAAGGTGTGGGTCCTTCTAGTGCCTGAATTATTCTCTACGTTTTGTGCGCGCTAAGATACGCGGCGGTGCAAGTCGTATGTACGTGAATTTAGTGCTGGTCGTGCAGCTGGATGTTATTCCGTGTTTGTGGCGGCCGCGCGCGCGTTGTTACAAAGGATGCCCACCAGATGAGCGTTGCAGGTGAAATTTTCCCTTAGGTTAGCTGCCTCGTTTCCTCTAGCACGCCTGAAAATGCTGGAGATGCATTTGCTCTTGCTGTCTTTTTTTTTTTTTTCTTTTCCAGCTTTGTTTCTGTCCCGAAGTAGTTAAAGCAGGGAGATGTGTTGATTTGGGCAAACAATACGAGCCAGTTGCTGTGGTCTGCAGGGTGTGGCTGCGAAAGGTTTCTGATTCTGTTTGCTAGGCTGAGCTGGAAAGGGCTAATTATAGAGACAAACTGGGGAAGGAAGAGAACAGGGTCAATTAGAGCATCCAGCACAGCTTCCTTTAAATTAGTAGTTGGGCTGAATAGATAAAAACAATAAAGAAGCATGGAGTGAGATTTCCAATGCTCCGGTGCGGAGTCGTGTCAGCAGCTGCAGCACATGATGTTTTGCAATTTCGGTTTGGTTTGTAAGTAACGAACGCGTTGAATTAGTAGTTTTGTTACCGGGTTGCTGATTGATTTAAGACCGAGGAGATGTTACCGCTGCTTCTCCTTTAATGGGTTTTGGAATAGCAGTCGGTCATGACCGTGGTTTGAATGAAGCGAGGATATGAGCAACGTGGACTTGGCGTGAAAAAGGAGTTGTGTGGCAGTTTTCAAGTCTTTTACACTCAAAATGCTGTGTTTTAATAAAAAAGACTACTTTAAACCATACATTTCATGTAAATGTGAAACGGATCAACTGGGGATATGTTCTGTCCCTGGTTTGAGAGCAAACTGGGGCTAGGCTTGTTTTTGAGGTTGTCTTCAGGGTTCAGAAGTTTTTTTTCTGGATTTATGTAGGAACTAACTCAGATTAGAGGCAATGGTATATAAAGAGGTGATGCAGGAGCAGTATGAGCCTTTGGCTCCGAGTTCCACAGGTGTGGAGAGTAATAAACTCCTATGCTGTCTGGAATTCATACAAGCCAGTTAAAAAAAGCTTCTGTAGTACTCTTACCAGATGATCCCTTAGTCCTTTAACGCACCCTGGTCTCAGTTTTTCTCCTTTTAGGAAAAAAAAAAAAAAAAGCAGCACCGATTGGCAGACCCTGCCCGCTTCTGCAGTGTATTTTTGCTTTTCTTTGGCTGGTTTGACCATCCCGCAGCGTGCAATTACTCAGAATTACCATGCAGGAACGAATATGGTAGAGCGAGGAGGAAAAGCGGGGAGAAAAATGCAAAGTTCTGGTCGTGCTTTCCAATCCAGATTGGCAAGTTCCTTCTGCCGGTGCCGTGACTCATCCCAGGCTTCCTCGCTGGAGGCGACTTCTGGCAGCGCATCAAAGCAGCAGCCCGTGCTTTTAGACCAGAGTTGAACCAGGACTTTCCTTGAGCAAAGGCTGTTTTGCTCGTCCTGGAACCTTTCATGTGCAGAAGACTGCAGGATGCGCCCATCTCTCAGGGAAATTCGTGATAAACGCGGGTAATTCGGGTTGAGAAGGGTTGCTTCTCGCTGCTTTGAGCGAGGCGCGTGCTTGTCCGGAGGGTCTTGGATGTCAGGGGATTTATTTTCTATATGGTTCGCAGTATTGTATAGTACTCGGAGGCTGCTTTTCCTTATTTATCCTATTGCCTGGGTGCCCCAGTTACAGCCCAGCGTCTCGCACAGAAGGGAGGTTGGTACCTGTTGCAAACAGCTTTACCATAAGGTCAGGTTTCTTTTCTGTGGGCGTGCAAGGAAGGGAAGCACTTGAGAGACCGTGAGAAGGACGTATAAATGCTTAGAGGCTGCTTCTCCCAAATGTGAACTCTTGGAAAACCATGAAAGTGGCTGTTGGTTTGTTCTTAAGGGGTTGGAAATGGAGATTGGCATCGTGAGCTGGCACAGGAGTCAACCTCTTGATAGCGATCTTAAGTTATACGTGAGGAAGAGCCTTAAAGGTACGGATGAAAATGCAAAATGAATTCAGTGAGAATGCATTAGGGTGCAAGAAAAGAGAGATGTGGTCATATATATATATATATATATATTTTTTTTTTTTTTGCAGCAACTTCCTGGCAGGTTGAGACAGGGTTAGATTGCCATGATCAGAGGGAACCTGCTCCAGCAGCTGAGGTTGGTGCCTGAGACGGGAGTTTTACAAGTGCAGATGAAAGCGAAAAACCTTTATCTTTACCTTTTTGTGTGCTAAGGGAAAAAAACAGATAGATGTGGTTTTAAATACTGGCGTTGTGAAGTGGTATCTTCGCTCCCAAACCTGGTCCGTGCTTACCAGGGAGACCTTTTTTCTTCCTGTCTCTATTAGATCAGCCCCCTCAATTTTTAATTTGAAAGCGGCATTTTAATTACAGGATCAGTCTGCACGCACGTTTCTTTCCTTCGCCCACATCTCAATCGTTTCCTCTGCGTGACAAAGTCCACAGCACAGAGCTGCTTGGGAGGGGTGTGTTTCTGCATCACCTGCTTATTCTGCATCTGATGTTGTGCAAGCCCTGGAGTTTTGGAGGGCTGCTCTAATTCTTACAGGTGTATTTAAGCACTTTTTCATGCTTTTTTCAGATGGCGTCTCTTTTTATCGTGCTATATTTTGGGACAATTAGGACATTTTACATCCAACTTGTTTGCTAAGTCATCAAAGCTTCGAATTTTATTTAGGCTCGCTTCCTGCGGAGAGCAACGCGCGATTGGCAGCAGCAGCACCGCGTTTCTTTTCCACGTGCCCCTGATCTGTCAGCACAGCCGTCGGGAAGTGTTTGAAGAAGTGAGGTTTGCACTGCTGAGTTCTTAAACTGCATTATTCCTACGCTGTTAGTACAGAACACAGTATAAACTTTGCGGTGTTTGAAAATCCTGAATCTGAAGTGGGTGAATTCAAGAAGCGTATTATTTCTGTGGCTTAACCTGGCGTTCTTTTGCTCCTCAGTTTTTGAAGTGATCGTTCAGGTGAGAGCTTTTAATCGCCGTGTATTATGGTCTGTGAGATGCTCGGGGTATCTGACAGCCGAGATAGCTCTACTTCTGTCTCTAATTGAGATTTTTGGATGGTCCCCTTCAGGTAGTTACATTTTAAAACTGTACCCAAGCATGCAAAGTGGCTTTCAGTAGGCATGTGCGCTGAAGAAGGTAATTCTCCCTGCTTTGCTAGGTCTGTGTAACGATTTGAATAAATGAGGGTCTTATTTAATTTTGTATGGTTTTAGACTGGTCAGGCTCAGCACTATGAGACTTTTTTTCCTCCTACAGTCTGCTCAGCCTAGTCAAAATGTTATAACCAGCTTTAGTTTTCTCCGTTTCCTATGATTCTGCGTTAACCCTCTTTTCAGGAAATTAGTGGCTTCCTGTAGACTATTTGTAGTTGCTGCTGGCCGAGAAGAGTGAGGTGATGTCTCTGCAATGAAATATGATAAAGCGTTTGGGAGGATTAGCTTTTTCCTTTTCTAGGATTAGAATGAAACAATCGAGCACAATAGTGGTTCGAGATGGATGCCACGTGCAATTTCTGCTCCCATTCGGAGCAGCAAACGGGACAGCAAAGCCGCCTGCGACCGGCGGAAGAGCCATCGGCTTCCTCCTCGTGCTGTTGCGGCGTGCTTTGGGATTGTGAAGATGAGCCAAAACCAAGTGTTTTTGTTTTGTTGATTTATTGGCTTCTTTAATTACTTTGGAGGGACTGGGGTGGGTTTTTTTGCTTAGGAAAATAAAACCCGAATGAGGTCTGCTGAGAATCCTTATTTTAGGGAAGTGTCTACGGAGGCAGAGAGGCTGTGGTGCTGGTTCTGTCGCTGCAGAGACCCATTTCGTGTCGCTTCTTGCCCTGGAGCTTGTGCTGAGGCTTCTCCTTCCTGCCCTGCATTCAGCCGCGTGCTCTGGGCAGGAAGCAGCGAGGGCCGAGCGTATCTCGGGGCGCTCGCATTTAACGCATTTGCCTGGGCAAGAATAGCAGAGTTGGGATTCAGGGCGGGCTGTAGTCGCATCCCGGAGGGAATGAGCCTGATTTCAGCGCTTTGTCTCCAAGCAGAAGACTTTTAAGACCGTGGCGTTAAGGCTTGACCTACTTGTAGCCGCTCGGACATCTGTACGGGGAGGTAAGGACGAAACAAAGCGTCGTAGCTTCTTAACAGATGAAACATGACACACGAATAACGTGCGTAGCTTGGCAGCGTTCCCAAGAAGTCTGAGTGGACGTGTCTTACCGGAGACACAAAAATCGCCGGGGTGGCGTTCGGGTTGTTCCTTAGTGGTCTGTCCGTCTGCCTTACCCTGCCGTGTCCTTTTCTTGCTCTTTGGAGGCATTGTTGAGGGGAAAATTCGCGGTGCTGGCACTCGCACTTATCTTATTTACTGTTGTTCAAAGAATATCTGATGCTATTGTCTGCTCCTTCATACGTGAAATCTAATCTCTGCTTCAATTAGCCTTGGTAATAAGGCTCCTGCTTGATAAGCGAGTAGACAAATATTAGCGCATTACCGCCAAGGCCTTTATCCTTCGCTGAGATACGGTGGTTGAGCTTGAACGTAGGTTATTTCTGCACGGAGAACAAACTTATCTGCGTTCCCAAGTCACCCCTATCGCGGAGCGAGCGCTCCTGCCCCTGAACCAAGCCAGATTCGGCTAGATGGCCGCTTACAGCCCCTTCCCTATCGCACGAGTGAAATATTTCCCCCACTTTTCCCCGTGTCAGGTATTTCTGGGGCTGCCTACGGCATGCATGCAGAAAATGCATAAAGAATCCAGTGTCTGTGGGCAGCTCCGCATCAGCCTGGGATTTCCAGCAACGTGCCTGAAATATGCGCAGCGAGGAGGAGGATGGCGGGGGCCAGGAGCAGATTGCTGCCGTTGCAAATAAAGCCGCTCATCCATCCCGCAGCCCGTTCCTAGGCCCAGATGTCCCGGGGGCAGCGGAGCAGAGCAAGCCAGTCGAGCTGCACAGAGCCTCAAAGCTTCAGCAAGACAGTACCAGGGTGCTGCCGGTCGTGGCGTGGAATTTTTTGGCCTTTTTTCGGTAAGGGAAAGAGGGAGAGAAAGGACACCCCGTGGAAGGCTCGCCCTTTTTCCCTCTTGCAAAACGTAACCTAGCCCATGAAACGGTGTTTGTTTTTTTTTTTTTGCCCTTTTTAACATGTTTCTATGTAAAAATATCTATCCTTTTCCATTTTATATCTCTCCTCATTCATCCTTTAAACGTCCTAGTGCCATCATTTGGTGCCTTTCGTGTGTAACTCGATTGTTCTTTCCGCTGGCACGTGCTGGCGCTTCGGTTTGCTCTGGATGTGGTGCGGCACGAAGGAACCCATGTAACCTCAGAGTATGAAAGTGCAGGGAAAGTGATGTCGCAGAGCCCGTGGTTTGGCGAAACCAGAGCAGATCAGCGCGTTGGAGACGGTTGCGTGAAATACCAAGCAGTCATCAACTTCAGTAATTTGAGCGGAGGTACTTCAAAATTCATTCTGCATGCATCAGAAATTCCACATGTGAATTCTGAAAGCTTCTTTGTGTCAGGGTCTTTGCTTGGTTTTCCTCTCACTTGTGCTCCTGAGGATGTTGCCTGTGGAACTGGTAGGACTGCAGCTGCCTGACATCTTCTCGTTGCTCTTGGTTGAGTTGTCCTCTGCCTGCGTCGTCCACCTTGACATTAAACCACAGTCCCTGGATCCTGAATGAAGCAGGAGTTGGAAGCTGCCTTCTTCGCCCACCGGGGCAGGGAGAAGAAGGACAACCTGATGCGTGCTTTCCTTTGGGCATTTCCCTGAATCTGTGTGTTGGTTGCTGGTAGGCATGGCGAGAAGCCTGTCTCGAGCTAACCGGGTTTCTGGTGTCAGGAGTTTGTGCTCTTAGCACACAAAATGTTTACAAAGCCAAAATTTGACATCTCTTTTAAAGCTTTTAAAAGGAGCTTTGCTCTCCTCAGTTCGGATCGGAGAAAGCAATGGTCAGATGGTCCCAGGGAATGAGGGGAGCGGAGGATGTTACCTCCTCTGCAGGAACGTGCTGCCCCTGTGGACTTGCTTGGCTTGTTCCACCTACTGCAGTGATAAAGCAGCTGGTGGAAGTTTTCCTAGTGAAGACTGACACGCTTTCCCCCAAAACACACCAAGAAACAAACAAAACCTGGCAAACCCTAAGGGTCAGCCTGGGAGGAGATGTCGTCCATCACATACTCGCACGGAGGGCTGCGACGAGGATCTGCTGGGGTCCAGATCGTTCAGCAGGACTGTAAAAATAAATTAAAAGCAAATTTTTCATGAGCGCTTGTCGAAGAAGCCTTTTTGATTTATGTTCCTGGATCTTGTACATGGATGCATCTGAGCTGAAAACCAGCATGGCTAAATGATGAGGTTCAGGTTGATATGAGCCAAACAGATGCACTTCAAAAAAAACGAAACTTCAATCTTAAATTTACTTAGCTCATTTCCTAGTGTCATTACATTATCCCGATGATGAATGTTCTTCAGTTGTGTGATCCTACACTGAATATATTTTTAAACATTTCTTCACGCTTCCTTCTGTTGATCTCATCACATAGCAAAGTTAATAGATTTAAGGCAGTTTCATTTCCATACCATATGTTCTCCAAGACATTTTGGATGGATAATTGTAATGCTTACATAGTTTATTTTACCACACGATACCAGAACATACTCTGTTTTTCAGGTAACAGAGGCAGGAGGTCTCCAGAGAAGCCCCGAGTGAGATGATTTGTGTTTTCCCCTGAGCGGTGCCGTCTCCTTTTGTCTTTTCGAGCAGCCGGGAAGGGTGGCACTTTGGACGTGAGGACTTCTTTAACCCCCTGGCCCGCCAACATGACCTTTTGTCGACAAACAACTTCTAAACCTTAATTTCTGTAACATTAATAATTGCAAAAGGAGGAGTTCACGCAGCAGCTGTGATATTGCAGCGAGTTTAAAGGTTCGGGGCCATAGCGAGGACTGGGAGAAGCAGAGCGTTCCCTGGTGCTGCTGCGGGGATTCGCCGCAGCAAGGTGTCCGTGCGGGATTTCCTTCGGCTCAGGCTGGAAAAGGGGCTTTGTGTTGGATCTCTTGGGGAAAAATGGTTGAGGCTGCACGCCACCTCGTTCATAAAAGACTCCAGGAATGACTTAAAATTGCCATAGTTAAACTTAACATCATCTGGATGGTACTCAACACTTTGTTTCTCTAAACAAATCCGGTGGTTTAAGTGGCTTTGTGCTGGAGGTGAATAGGTTGTCCTTAGGCTGAAGAAGTGACCGAAGTTTGTTTATAAATTTGATTATTTGGTAACATAGGCTGGGAAACTTCTTCACGCACCCTTCATTAGTGGTTTTTGTTTTGTTTTTATTCAACTTGGATTTTATTATGATAAATGGATCCTGATAGACTTCAAACCAGAATGTCAGTATGGTCGTTTAGAGAAGTTGCTATTTGCTCAATTAAATTTTGACTTTTACTTTTGACTGATCTGAGCGCAGTCCTCTCCTTTTCTGGTTCTCTGAGGATTGCCTTTGTAGGGTGAAAGGCGTTTTGTGTAGCTCTCCTGGCTGTGGTCGAGTGAATTAACCATCATTGTCCAAGAGGTTGAGTGAGGTGACTGAGATTTTCGCTCTTTACAGCGCTCGCGAAATGATGTGAAATAGTGCGATACTGGGTGTTCTGTGGAACTGAGAGTTTTTTTAAACCAGAACCTAAAATCAAGGTGGCTCAGTCTTATGGATGACTGAGAAATCAGCGTACAGCGTTCTCTAGAAATTCTTAAGAAATGGCTGTAAAGTGTTTGTTGCCTGTGTCTTTTGGCTGAAAAATCTCATTGGATTCTCTTTTTTTAAAGGAGTTTTCTCTTGGAGGTCGGTGCCTATTTGGTGGTTTGCCGCTGTGGAACCTGCTCTTGCTTCTTTCGCGTGCAGCAGAGATGTCCCAGTGGTTCAGTTCTCAGCAGAAATTGGGTTTGATGTTAGCAAGGGCGATGAAGGAGGCTTTCAAGAAGGGACATGAATGGGTTAGGATGGTAAAATCGGGAAATTCCTTTAGGAGTGGTGGTTCGGAAGATGGAGATGTAGGAGCTGCCTCCCTGTCGAAAACTTGAGAGCTTGGGATGACTTTTGGGAAGGGGAGGAAATTGCAAAACAGCAGGTTATGGAGTAGAAGGATGAATAAGCCAATAGATTTTACAGTGATACTACGTATCTGAAGGAGCAGTTGGCAAAGTAACGGGGGAAATGGGCAAACGTGGCAGAAGCTGAAAGGAAAAGGACAATTAAATGTCCCAAAGTCTGAGATCTGGGGTGTTGTCAGCATCACGTAGCTTACTAGTGTTTCGTCGGTATCTAAGCCCTTCAAATCCTTATTTCTGGTCTCGCGTTTCACTCCAACGAAACAAAGCAAAACCAAACTGTTTCGGAGAACCACGTTTAAAAATAGGCAACAAAAACCCCTCTGCCTTCATTCTTTTAAAAACTTGCGGTCTGTCAAACCTGCTTACCCTCTGGAAGTTAGGGTTAACGATGCTGCTTTCAGTCAAACTGAAGATGAGCTTCACTGCGGGCTCGATCGGAAAGGATCAAGGAAAGTGGAAAATCGATGAGACTCGAGTCAGAGGCTGCTTCTGCTGAAGTCAATTAGGATAACCAAGAACACAACAAATGGTTTTCCGTGCGTGTCAGACACCAAACACTGCCAGCTTGAAAACACCGATGCCCTTAAACGGGTGTGAAACTTCTGATATTACTTTCTGCCTGCGATTGGGGTATAGATAACAACGATAATAAGCCGGTTAAAATGCATTTTCTGTAGAAAGTGTCTTTTGGGCTGAAACTTCCTGGGTTTCGTTAGGGAAAAGCAAGGCTGCGTTGTTGTGAGTCGGAAGCGCCCGCGCTGTTGCCTGACCTCAGCCTCCAGCAGCTCCCGAGCCCTGGGAAGTGGCAAGAGCAGCGCGCGTCGCTTTTCCGAAAAACCGGCAGAATCTCGGTGCGATGAACTACGGTGAGTCCTAAAAGCCTTGCTGCGAGATCAGCCAGTACGTCTCACGGTCTCCTTGGTGCATTTCCTAAATTTGCAGGAGTAACAACACACCTGCACTTGCCTTTCGGTTTCCTCGGCTAACCTACGGGGTGACCTCGGCTGCCTCCGGCGGGGTGAATCTGTTCTGTGTATCCGAGGGGTGGAAAGGCTTGTCTTCCGCTACGGCGTTTAGTGGTGCCCTATTCTAATGAAAAATGAGGCCTGCCAGTGGAAAAAAGCGGGATGCTTACCTCTCACCTCCCTCGTGCCCGCTTATTCTGGGTGAAAAACAGCTTTTCTGGAGGCAGGGCTGACTTGGGGAAGTTTCAGACAGTCCGACCGGGAGAGAAAAAGCAGCTACTTTGTGCTGGTGGTTTCAATTGAATGTGCTCGCTTCAATTTGTGCCCGCTGAAGCGTGGAAATCATTCCGCTGCTGATCCTGCGAATGTTTCTAGTTTTTGTTGCTCGATCTCCAAAGAAACCAGATCTCCAGCCACCACACGAGACAAGTTTTGTTTTTTTTTCCCAGAGAACACAGGGATGCTGTAAAAAGCAGCTCGACCAAGCTTTTGATCATGAGGCTGATCTCTTCTTGTTCCCAAACAGCTTCCACCTCTCCGGTGTGCTTAGATCGCTGCGCCGCACTCCGGGTGAGTTCGTCTGCTGGCTGAGGGCATTGCCCGGGACGTACGTGTGCGGAGCAACGCATCTTTCCCGTGCCAATGCTACCATCGCCAGCGTGCCTCGTTTATTAAAAAGATGGCCAATTCCCCCAAACAGCCCCTTCTTAGTCTGTCCAGTTGCCTTCTCTATTAAAACATTGGCAGTGCTGCCAGCATAGCATCCAGTTTTCTCAGTGATTCCTAAGAAATGCACAGCTCGTTGCACATACACCATGAAAAAATGAAAAAAGCAGCTGCAGAATCCAGTAATTTCACAAACATAAAGCTCACGTAGGAAACTTTGCCTCCGTTGGGGCGAAGTGGGCAAAACGACTTGCTGCCACGCAGAGATTGGTGCCGAAAGCGGTAATTCGGGTAACCAGGATGACGGCAAATAGCGCGTGGTGTTTTGAACAAGCTGTCCCTTCAGTTTGAAAATATTAGTTATTGAAACTCTAGGCTTGAAATATTTTTGCAAAAGGCAGGTGGTATACATTATTAAATACTTGGATGTCTCCCCCCCTTTTCTTTTTCCTTCTCCTCTAGATATGAATGTTTTCAATGAACTACAAAGCTTGTGTTGCCAGGTATCTGACAATAACTATTTTTAGGCAAGCTGTCATCTATAATTCAAGGCATTTTCAGTACTTCTTGGATTGCCAGAAGGCTTTGTTTTTACTTTCATGTCCCACTGCATTGAGTGCTCATCTTCGCGTTTAAACGACACTCCGGTGTTGTGGCACTTGGCTGACAGTTTAATTTTGAGATTGAATATATTGTTTTGTGGTTAGTTTAAATGCAACAACCTATTTGTGCCCTTCTTGTAAATTATCATAATCTGTGGGATGAATATTTTTTTCTAAACATGGCCTTTAGAGGAAAAAGACTTTTTTTTTTTCATAACTACTTGCTGGAAGTCTTGTTTAAAATATGATTCACCCTGCGTGTTTGTTTTTAAGGTAACTGAGCAGATCTGGCAGTACATTTTTAATATCCCTTGTCCCTTCTCGTCTGATAACGCGTTCAGAAACATGCCGGGATAAATTCTTCGCTGTTCTGCCGCTTCCACGGTTCGGCGGCGGCCCGGCCTCTGCCTCGCCGTGCGTCGTCTGACGTCCCTCTGCTTCACGCGTGCTCCGCTTGGCGAAGCTGGTTGTAGGAAACAGCTCTCTGGTGAACGCAAACAAGAGGAAAATCATCTGTGGCTTCTAGTTTAGTAAGCATTTTTGTTGGTTTTTCCATATAAACGAAGTCTTACATAACGGTGAAGCTTACCACGTTGGAAGAAACCCCGCCGGCTCGCGGCACCCTGCTCTTGACGTGTGGTCGTTGAGGATTTTTACATTCGTGGATTCCCCAAATACTTTTGCATCTGCAGTGCTGAAGAAGGCCTTGATGCTATGACGTTTGGAGGACCGGTGCTCCCGTGTACGTTGTTTTCCTCTTAGCTGACGATGCCGTAGCTGCTGCGAGAATCTCTCGCTTCCTGTGAACCTTCGCTCCAGCCAGGAGCAGCTGCCTTTTTTCTGGCCAGCCTGCAGCTCTTGCTGCTGAGGGCTGGCTTTCATTTACTGCAGGAGAGATGATTCTCTTCTGGGAAATGATTTCATCGGCGGATTGAAAACGGGAAGGCGAAGCAAGCAGAAGTGGCAAACAGGAAGGCGAAACCCACACGCGCTTCGCAGCGAGCTGAGCGTTGCCTTCATTCATAACATTACGGAAACGACATTTGAGGATTTTGAAAGGACCTGGCTGGCTGGCGTCCAAGCCTCGTCGATTCGTATTTCGGAAGCGAGAGTTAGAGCAGAAGGAACCTCTGCTGGGAAATGACATTTGCAAGAGAGCTCGGACAGGAGGCAGGGAGCGGGCAGCGGCTGTTGGGGTGCGCTGGGGAGGCAGCAGGCGAGGCGGGAGCCGAGCGCGGCGCTGCGAGAAGAGCTGCCCTCGTTGCGCTCGCCTTGTGAAACCTGGGGGCAGCGAGACCCGGTGCTATAGGGGAAGGTGTTTGTCTGAGATGTATTGCTTCTGCGTAGGCACGTCTCATCTTCGCCCAACGTTATTTCAGGCGTGTTTGTTCTGGATCAAGCGTGGTGCCTCCCCTGTCGCATCCTTCAGCACGCGTTCCAGCGCTGTAGCCAGCTTTCTCCGAGCACCGGCGCCTGCAGGGGTGGGTTGGAAGGTGCGGGATGCCTTCGTTTCCCTGGGCTTTGTTCTCGGAAGCTCTTGAGATCCATAGGGTGGAAACATCTCGTCCTTAACGCCTGTGTGATCCCTGAGCTCTGAAAAAGAGCTCTGTCTGTCGTGGGGCTGGTGAGATGTCCGCAGTGTGATCTCCTGCGACATCAATATCCCTCTGCTCTAACACTTTATTTACACCTTCGTTTTTAGCAGGTCCCATAAGATTTTTATTGTAAACACTGTTGTTTTTTTCAGGCTTAGTATGTGAAATTTTGGCTGCAAACAAAAATATAAATAACTACAGACACGTGCTTCACGAGATGAGAGGAAGATGCTATGTCCGTTCATAGTTTTTCAGCAAATATTTCTGGCACCTGTGATGGCCGCGTTAAAGGCGCAGCGTTGGCACACCTCCTTGGATTTTATTCCTTATTTTTTCTTGGCTGCGCTTCGTTCTGGCCCCTGCGGTCCTTGGTTAGCACCCATCACAGGTTGGGTTTTCTGGTTCCGAAGACCAGACTCGCTCCGTTCGCTCGTTTGTGACCGCAGCCTAACTTCTATTTAGAACGCAAACCCTAGTATTACGTAGGTACCGTTATATTTGTAAGGTCCAACTCTCAGAAGCTAGGAAGGAACAGGAGCCTCTGCAGAACTGCTGATGGATGCTGGAGGATGACCCTGCCTTGTTCGCGCCGCTCTCCTTGCCTCCCAGCAGCACGCAGAAAGCGTGTGACGGAAGGAGGGTGGAAGTCGCTTCTCCCAGCCGGTTGCCTCAGTCACAGGACCACAATATGCCCTCCTGTAGTCCCTTCTTACTCCGTTTTGCAGCGTGCATCCGTGCCTTCTGTAGCTTCTCGAGCGAGCGAGGCAGGAACCCTGCAGACAAGAGCTTCATTCACGGCGTGGCCGTGATTAATTCCTTGAACACTGATTCATTCTCCGCACAGAAGGTGCTTTGACCTTAAGGGGAAGAGTAAGTGATTGTGATATTATTCATGCCTTAATTCAGTTCCTCGTTTGCAACGGTCCCTAGGAGTGATTCGTTTTGCAACAGTTTTTCCTGTGTTTTTTTTTTTTTTTTTTTGGGTGTGTATATATATAGCTTTTTCCTTTTAATTTTGTCTCAGATAAAAGGTCTGCTGCAATCTGACAGATTTCCACACGAGGCAGGAGGATGATCGCTGGGCACCGGTGTCCTAGCGCTGCTTCGAGATGCTAGGAGAGGAGCTGCTGAGCGGTATTCATAGCTCTTGGAGCACAGGGGGTTAGCAAAACCTCAAAACGTGGGGTAATTCCAGGTTCTGGAAGGGGGAATCATCTGCTGAGGTATTCTGTGTAGCCACAGGCCTCTGAAATAGGAAGGAATGTGAGATTACAGTGTGGTGAACAGAGTGCATCTCAGAAAGAGAAGAAAAAAGACGTGCAGTGCACAGCAAGGCACGTGCCGCGGTCGTGGAGAAGCGTCCATGTGACGAGCTGAAGCACAAGCCTCGTTGTTCAGGATGGAATAGACAAGATGCTGATAGACTTGCTGAAAGTAATGGGGGAAAAAAAGGTAAAACTATGGGGAAAAATAAGCCTGAGATGACCTTTCTCAGTTTTCACGTCAATGGAAAAGCCAGTGAGCTGCACTTGGGTTTGCTATGGCGTGGGAAGTAAAGGGACACCAGCTGTGTTAGGTGTCCCTGGCAGTCATCTATCGGTTCTTGCTTGACATCTGACAGCCCAAATAAGCCACCCCAAACCCCCCTGAAGGAGCTTTTCTCTGAACACAGAGAATCTTGGAGGGCTCATCTCTCTGCTGTCCAATTTTATCATTCCTTTTGGAGAGCTCAGTTTGTGCTGCGCGTACAAACTGGCACTGCAACACTTCACAAATCTCACTTTTCCCACACGAATTCTAATTCCTTCGGTGGTTTCTGGGTGAAACTCTTTTTACGGAGATCTCGCAGGCAGCTTTACTGCACGGCAGTCCCCTTTGCACCTCCTGTCGTCCCCGCACCAATACTGGGCACAGAAATGTTGGTTTTAGGTAGGGCTGCCTCATTCACCAGCACCATGAGGTCCTTAGAGTTCTACTGAAGTCAGTTAAGCTACGACGTGATGTTTCTTTTCCATCCTGAAAAGAGGTATTTCAGGCAGCAGCGGTGCCGGACCTTTTGTTGCTGCCGAAGAGAAATTCAGAGAGCTCTTAGGGGCCGGTATGTTCAGGTTAAATGGTGAAGTATGTTTAAATTGGCTGCTTCGGATTTTTAAGTTATCTATTTCAGGAATTTCTGCCGCACGCGGTATGCGTTTGGACGTACCAATGGAGGGGTGAATCCGGTCTGTTTTGGGCAACCCAGGCCATTAGGAGAGTCTCAGGATTAGGAAGGGGGAGAAGGTTTCACTAGTTTTGTAGTTACTCCTCTGCGGTACGCGATGTTACAACAAAGCAAAGTGTACTTTGCTTCCAGAATTGCCCCCAGCAGCCTCAGCCCTGACACCGCTCTCTGTTTCAGTCGAACATTTGGCAACCCCTGGCCATGGTTTCAAGCTTTAGCTGTCTCAAATTATTTATGGCGGGCACTGATGCTTCCACCGGACGGTTTATTTTGGCTTTTTGCCGCGTGTTTCTTACGGCGTCCCTGAAAAGGACAATACTGAGATTTGTCTTTCTGAGCAGAAAAGCAGGAAACGGCACAACCAAAAGCTTCCATTCGTGCACTTTGCGGTAAATGCACAATCACAGAGGCCCCAGGCTCCTTTTCTCCCCGCTTTTTACCTTTCTGTCCCCCTAAAATTGGCAGCGCTTCATCCTGCTGCCGGTGTGTTCGCCTGGCTTGGTAATCAAACCCCGCTCGTTCATTTGATATCGCTTACAGCACAGCGCTTGCTTCAAAATGCAGCCCCCGATACAAAGCACTCCCTATATACGGAAAGCATATCGGTTAAAACACCATAAGCGCTCAAACCCTTCCTTTCACAGGAATGCCTACTCCGAACGTTTTGGCCAAAGCGTTCGTGGGACTTCTGCAATTCTTTCTAATGCATCCTCCAGGGTTCAGTCTCCGCGGGATCAGCGTCCTGTTGCTTCATCCTTCGTCCTTGCCAGAGCCAGTGCGTTAGTGAAACAGCTGGAGGATAGCTTGGTGGTGAAGTCAGGTAATCTTAAAATCTGCCACTTGCTGGCTCCGGAGACAGGTATCCCGTTTCAGTAAGATACTCGCTTTTCCTTAAGCGTATATAGATGACCTGCCTACTTAGATGTATCGTCGTTTTCGATACGCTCTCATTTAGACGTGGAGCCGGGTTGCAGAGCACCTCTTCTTGTGTTGTGCTTTTCCTGAGCATATTTCAAGTCTTTGCATCCGAAAGCTAAAATAGCATTTATTTAGAAAGTCTTGTAAAAGCTAATACGACAGCCTGCTTGAGCGACTTCCATGAAGAGAACCCCTCTCCCGACACCTGCTAATTACCGTTCGCTCGCGTCTCATTGCAATATTTTCTCCAACCTGCCTTCAAAACTCTGTCCGCGCGTTTGATGTTGAGCAGAGCCGGGCTCTTGCTCCTCAGCGGCGGGGAGACCACAGGCAATTATCTTCATTAACGTCTCTTTGACCTGACATAATACTCCAAGCCGTGTTTAATGTCATTAAAAGTAAATCACGGAGCGCGCCTCCTGTGATTTATAAGGCTCGGATTAACGCCCCTTGGCTTTCTCACCTCGCCGAATTTCTGCCTGCTTGGTGGAAGCTCCTGGCGCGGGGGGAACTCTGCGGGGGGCTTGGGCTGCGGGTGGGTGGAATCGGGGTTTGAAGACAGGTTTTGGGGAGGTGGGGGAGAGAGGCAGGCTGCCGACGGTGCTTTGTGGAGAATTTATCGAGCTTGGAAATTTATTGAGCTTGGAAGTATCTGGGGGAGGGAGGAGGCGGCAGGGAAGGTGGCTTTGCCCTGGGTGCTTCACTTAGAGTACTGTTTGCAGCTCTCGTGAGTCAGCAGCCTTCGATACGCTCAGATAACTTGAATAAAAATAGCCAGCCATCTTGTGGTAAGCTTTGAAGTAAAATCTCGATGAGGAATTACTGAGCCTAAGCGGTTTCTTTCCTCCTCAAAGAAGGGCTGATGCGGGAGTCGCGGAGCTAGACAAAGAAAGCCCAACCCAGCACTTAACTGACATCATCCCTGCCGCATCTGTGCGTATCCTAAACCTATAGGAAAGCGGCTGGAGCGTTTCCCAGTATATAATATATGTCCTGCTACCAAGCAATGCACCGCGGAGCCGTGCCAGATGTATTTCACTGTGACATATTCATTTCTTTGCTTCAAAGAGCGTGTGGCTAGGGATAATATACTTCGTGAAATATTGGAGTGAGAAACAATCCAACATAAAATAACGCTGTTCGTTTGAGGATCTCGCAAATGTGGGCAATAAATTAAACAAATAAGCTTCCCCCGAATGTTCCCGACACCGAACAGCTGAAGCTCGGGTGCCCCCCAAACCCAGGTGGGTTTTCCCCTATTTTTTTTAACCACCGTTAAGCATCTTGGTGGTCATAGATGCGGGATCTCACTCCCGTGGGGCAGAGCTCAGTGGAAAGCTCAACGTGATACGTAACGTGAGGTTGTACATCACACAAACTTCTACCTGTATTCAATTTCACCTGCCGCTGCTCTCTTTTGTCCTTACACTGGAATAACTTGGAGATCTTCAGGGGAAGAACTGCTTTTATTTGGGGCCGGTGGTGGGGTGCCTTGTTCTCGTAGTGGTTACGTTTGAGAAGCAGTTTGTGTTCTTGGGGCAGCGCGGGAGTTGTCATTTTTTACAGTTTGAGACAACGTGAAGCTTGTGACTGCTGAATAATTGCATTTTTTTTTAAACTTGTGACTAGGCAAATCATTGTTTCAAGAGTCATTTAAAATGCTGTTCAGGAAGGCCTTTGAATTGACAAAGAAGGCATTTTCCTTTCGGTTGGAACATGCCTTTAAGGTGACACATTAAAGCCTTGTAAGTTAGCGTTTTATGCAGCTGTTGGAAATCTCAGGGGGCCGAGCTCTCTCGGAGCGTCTAGAAAACAGGTAGTTGGCCTGCGTGGGGGAGTCAGCGTTGGGAAAATCACGGAGTGTTTTCCAAAGCCGTGGTTAGCTGGACGTCACTTTGCCTGGCTTTTCATGAAATGCGTGAACGTGGGTTTTGTTGTTCGTTACGGCTTCGGTATGTTACAACCCTGCTCTCTTTTCAGGTGTTACTGGAAGGCGATTGGTACCATTACTTCAGCCGCTCCATCGCGTGGCATCCCACGAATAAAGATAAAATGCTTAACCTTTTTATTTTCTCGTTTTCAGCGTTGATAACATGATGACCTGACAACGTAGAGGACGTCCTAACTATGCGGTGCAGGTACTGATGGGAAAGGATCCAATATGAGTGTGAATGATGTTGGAGGCAGACGACGCTTTGAGGAGAGCGAGTACACGTTGCACATATACCCCGGGAGCATCGCAGAAGGGACGATCTATTGCCCCATCACCGCCAGGAAAACCTCCACGGCTGCCGAGGTGATCGATTCGCTCATTAATAAACTCCAGCTCGACAAAACCAAATGTTACGTCCTTGCGGAAGTGAAAGAGTTCGGTGGGGAGGAATGGATCCTCAACCCTACGGACTGCCCGGTCCAGCGCATGATGCTGTGGCCTCGCATGGCCCTCGAGAACCGAATAAGCGGCGAGGATTACCGCTTCCTTCTGCGGGAGAAGAACCTCGACGGCTCTATCCACTACGGGAGCCTCCAGTCCTGGCTGCGGGTGACGGAGGAGCGCCGCAGGATGGTGGAGCGTGGCTTCCTGCCCCAGCCGCAGCAGAAGGACTACGACGACTTGTGCAGCCTGCCGGACTTAAACGAGAAGACGCTCTTGGAAAACCTCAGAAACCGCTTTAAGCAAGAAAAAATCTACACCTACGTAGGCAGCATCCTAATAGTTATTAACCCGTTCAAGTTTCTACCTATTTATAATCCTAAGTATGTCAAAATGTATGATAACCATCAGCTGGGGAAGCTGGAGCCCCATATTTACGCTGTGGCAGACGTGGCCTACCATGCCATGCTTCAGCGGAGGAAGAACCAGTGCATCGTGATTTCGGGAGAAAGCGGGTCAGGGAAAACACAGAGCACAAACTTTCTGATTCATCACCTCACTGCCCTCAGCCAGAAGGGATTTGCTAGCGGAGTAGAACAGATTATTCTTGGAGCTGGACCAGTGCTTGAGGTAAGATGAAAATGATAGCAGTGTGGAAACTTTTAATGGTGTAAAGAAAAAAAACCAGCAAGTAGTTGTGGTTTTATTACGAGGTTATCTAGTAAATGCTGATAGTAAACCGAGTTACAACGGTATGAGCAATGAGAGGAGGTGGGCTCTCTGCCTGACGAATACTACGTGATTCAAAAAAGGGAAAAGAATCGCAAGAGCCGCCTCGGCCGGGCCAGGTTTCCCCTGCAAAGCCGGGGTACGGCCGGCTGGCTCTCTAAGAAACAGCAGCTGCTGTCAGGCGGGGAAAACGCTCCTCTCGCGTCAGAAAAGCTCGTGGTCGGTTCCCCGGTGGATTATTTCGGAGCGAACTTTCAGCTGTTATTGTGAACCGCGTTCTTGGCTGCGTCCATGCGACGGCTGTCTCAGTCAAACAGGCAGCCGAGGAAAATTCTCAGGTCGAGTGACGATGGCGAGGCCTCTACGTGGACGTCACAGCAGTCCTAGTCTCGCTTGCCTGCTGAATTTATAGCAATTTCTGCACGTGTTTTTCCTTTAAAGAAGTAAAGAGTGGAGCTTGGTTGCATTTCCTTGTCTTAAAAAGTGGCTTTGTGTCTCCTAAAAGTAGTAAAGCTCAAGGCTTGGTTTGTTTGTTTGCTTTTATTTTGCAAACTTGTTTGTTTGGGAATATTCTAACTCCTCGCTGTTGTCTTGGGATCCGTCCCTGAAGCATTGAGGGTTCGGGGAGCGCTGGCTGGTTTGGGGGTTTGGGACAGAAGCTTGCATTCTTTTGCTCTGGCAGCTGCGCTTCTGTTGTTGCACTTCGGCTGCCTCCAGGTCGCTCTGGGAAAGTCAGGTTAATCCAGAATTTCTTCTGGCCTGCCGCTTCCGATCGAAATAGGCACAAATCAAGCGGTCCTAAAGATAAGATGCGCATACCTCTGTTTTTTCCTTCGCTTCCGAAAATTGCCTAAAAAAGGGATCTTCAGAGACGATCGGCTCTCACATCTCGCGTTACCCTGAGAGCGGTTCGCAGGTCGACCCCTTTTGATTCCTTCCATTTGTGGTTGGTGCTAAACTTGCGTATCTCGTTTATTTTTCCTCCTCCTTCCCGTTCTTCTCCCTTCCTCCAGAAGCCTTCTTGGCTCCTCCTGTTGTCCTTCTGCCTATTCCAAATGAAATCGCGTTTGCCTCGGGCTTGCCTTTTGGGCACTGCGACATACCTGTTGGCGTGTCAACTTCTGGCATTTTGGGGCCGGAGCACGGCAAGTGAGAGCGCGCTCGCTCCCGTTAAGCTCTCTGCCCGCTCACAAAGCCTTTCCATCCACCCGTTCCTGGGAACGCCTCTGCAGCTGCGCTCGCATGGAAGGAGCGGAAATGCGGCAAACTTAAGGTTTTCTGCAGCTTCGCTCTTTTCCGAAGTTTACCTTTTGGAATAGCCCTAGGCTATTGTTTGGGATTGTTTTTTTTTTTCTTGCAGAGGTCGTTACGAGATTCCTGTGAGCCTTGTCCCAGCTGTGCTTTTTGGGACGGCCGTCAAGGCAAGCTGTTATTGCCATCTAACCGCGGCGGTGTCATCCAAGAGCTGTACGCACCGGCGGCTGGCATCATGAGTCTCCTTTCAACCTGCATGTGACATAGCTCCAAAGCATTTTCCCTTTCCCTCGTATGGGATTCAATAGGCAAACGTGATTTGCAGTGGTGCTTTTAGAGCGGTTTTTAAGGACTTGTTTCACTCTGCTGGTTGACCTCGGTCAGATCCGTTTCTGAAACAGCGTAATTCTCTGTTTGTTTTATGATAAGTCATATTACTTAAATACCGTGTCTTTTTTTTTTAAATAAAGACAAGGTCCAAAGTGGTTTAAAAAGGCGATTTGCTCTGTATTTTCCTGTATTGTTTCACAGTTTCTTACGTAGCACATTTTTGCCCGTAGAAGATCCATTTTTCGGTAGGGTATCACTAGAGCCGAGTTGGCCAAAGTTTTGCTCTCTGGCTTATTTAGTTTCAATGCTGAGCTTCTTAAATTCCGTTGTTTTATGCAGATATCAGAGGAATAATTGCACGTGCATTTCAGTTCTGTTTCTGATCTACTTCATGCAGTACTTCAGATGAAAACTTCATTATGTTCAGCTTGATGCTCCATCAGGGACCCGGAGTGCATAGCTTCGCTGTCTAATTACCATATAGATTGTTACTTCTCGTTTAGATGCCAACCCCGATGTTATTTAAGGAAGCATCAAGGAAGTGCGCCAGGCGTTCGTGTGCATGTGGGTTTGTATGCGTGTCCTTCAGCGAAACGCTTTGCTCCAAGAATTTCTCTTTTTCCTCAGACAGAGAAATAGGCAACGCGCAGAACAAGAAATGTTTCCTCTTTCATTCGCATCCCAAAAGCTCCAGGTAAGGGTTTGCTCCGTAAAAAAACGTTATCGCTGCACTTCCAGATACTGGGGTGTCTGACCTGTGGTTTAGACATGGGGTTATTGTAAAATAGTTGAACTCTGGGGAATAAACGCCACGGGCACTTAGACTGGATTTGAAGCTTAGCAGTTTTGACAGAAATTACGGAATATTTGGGAAGAACGTGCGTACAGCAAACTAGGGAGCTGCTCTGTTTTGCCTCTTGGTTGGATTTCTGCTGCGTACATCGCACACGAAGCATTTCTTCAGGATCCACTAATTCTGGGAAAGCTGAGCGAGCGCGTGGGGAACGGGCCGCTCCGGCTCTGCGACTCGGGATCAGCAAACCGGAGCTCCGGAGGTTACGCGGGAAACTATTCCCATCCACGGGAGGATTTTAATAGTGCCTTATCTCCGCAGCAGGAGGGTTGATGGGGAGAGGTTATGGGACCCACTTAATTCCCAGATAGTTGAGCTAGGGTAATTAGCTAAGACTCAAGCATATAAAAGCATGAGCTTGTCTTAAATTAGATCTCTCTCTCCTATCTAAATAAGAGATGGAAATGGTGCCAGCGTTTGATATAAATACTAACCCGGAGGTGCAAGCTATGCAGGTGAAGTTAAGATTTCAGATACACACTAATAGTTCAAGGGCTTATTACTTCCCAAGAACGTCGGGCATTTTTATTGCAAACGAGGCTTTATTACTTTGTGTTCGGGAAAGACCCCGAAACCCGGGTCTCCCGTCTTCCTTTCCTTTGAATCCTTGACTTAAAAGGTGCGACGCACGCCGTGGCCACAGAATCCCAGAACCATTTAGGTTGGCAAAGACCTCCGAGATCATCCAGTCCACGCTACGTTCTCGTCTTGCAAGGTCTGTTGGAGACGGGTCATGCTCGTGTGAACCTTGGGAGCTGTAGGCTAGTGGATTTTCGGGAACGTCCAGCCGGAAAATAACCTTTGGGTTGCTCATCTTCCCTGGTGTTCTGAAAGAAAATCTGAATTTTACAGGTTTTCTGAACTTTTCAGGCAGGGAGACCTGCTCCTGCGGGCTGCTGCTGCCCTCACGTTGGGGCAGGGGGAAGGCGAGAGGATCAGGTCCTCCTTTTTTTTTCATACAGTGACAGCAGACAGAAGGCTAAGAACACTTAAAAATTCCAAAGAGCTTTTCCTAGTATCCCCACAAACTTTGGGAAGCTATTTTACTTTTTGGAAGTGTTCCTTTGGCTTTGGGAAACTCGTTATCCAGCCCTGCGGGTCTGGTTGGAAGCATCCTGGTTTTTCTGTTGGCTTCTGGGGTGAATCTCTGCAAGCTGGTACAGAATAGCTTTGTAAACACGTCTGGCTTTTACAAAACATTTAATGGAGGAGTTCAAGTACGTACCTTAGACTCCTGATCTTTGTGACATGGCAATAATTTCACTCTCGGGGTTTTCTTCCAGATTTTTCCATTAAAACAGTGTTGGAAGTCTTGTATATGGAGTTGTAATGCAGGAGCATTTTCCTGTTAACTATCATTTCGTTCTACTTCTAATCAGTACGAACTTTCAAAACTTGTTTACGACAGTGGTTTAAGACACTGTTTTCCCTGTAATTAAATTAGCTAGCAACATCAGGATGAACTTACATTTTCAGAGTCTTAAACCTCTCAGAGGTGGAAGGTCCAGCCCCAGCGGGATCGTGAACATCCTCCAGGACCCAGCGAGAGGCAAAGCGCGCGTCAGCTTCGCTGGAGCTCCCCGAGCACCAGTTCATTCATTGGATCACGTTGCTTTTCTTTAATTCTCAGCATAAAGGCACCGGCAGCTCCCCGGGCAGCTATCGGATGCGCCCGGAGCTTTCCCGACATGTCGTTTGTCGCGACACGTGCCGCGCTGGCAGCTGCAAAAAGCAGACGTGTTTTCTGAGCAGCTGTTTGCACGCATCTTAAAAACGTCCCAGTGGGGATTTCTCAATTGCTTAAAAAAAAAATAACAGAAAGAAACATTTCTGTGACAGGCCAACGATCGCTGCTGGCTACGGATGGGAGCTGTTGCTGTCATTCACAACCCTCTGTGCCAAAAAAAAAAAGAAAGAATTGGTGGCTTGACTTGCTTTGGAAAGGTAGCAGTTAGCCTGTCGGAGTGGTGGCAACGCTCCGTGCTTTGGGATTTGCGTCGGGATGCCAGGAGCGGCACCGGAGCGATCGGTGCGGCTCTGGAGGTTTTACATCTGACAAGGCAAGAGGCGAAGGATTCTGCTCATCGCTCGCTCTGGCTAATTTTTAACCTGTAATATATGCAATTATTATTGAGCTCACGCATGGTCTGAGTTAGGCATGGAAGCTCGGTGTAGCTGCCAGGATTTGAGCGTTACGTTCTCCCAAACGCACGGGAAGGCCGGAGAGGGACCAGCAGGCAGAGATTATACAGATCATGTCTAATGTGAGAAGAATTTGTGCAGGCCTCTGACAGCAGCAGCGACACAAAGGCCTCATACAGCAATGCCCATGCACTAAATGCTTCTCACCAGGGCTTCCAAAATGCTGTTATTCTTCAGCTCGTGATATTTTACACTTTCTGCCTCCCTATCAGCGCGTGCCATTCATCCGCTTCTCCGATTCCGAATTACTCAATCCTTTTTAGAGTCCGTGGAACATCCAGATTGACCGCATCGGTGGTGGAATTTGACTTTTTTTTTTCATTATTTGCTACCCTCAGCAAATATTTCGCTACCCCAATTCAAAAGCCCGTTTTGTTACGTTCGACTGACGGAAATGGTGATTTCTGACCTGAGGTGACTGCAGGAAAATGGATTCGTTACTAAAGCAGGTTTATGAGAAACTGCCTTTTTCTCTACCCCCAAGAATTAGCAGCGGTTTTGTTTCCACGGTGGAAACAACCGAAAAGCCCTGCCCTCGCTGGGTGCAGAGCTTTTGTTGAGCCTTCGTGTCCAAACATCCCATTTTTCCCCCAGTCTCCTCGTCTTTCCCTCCCTCCTGTGCTCCTGACCCCTCGCCATCTCTTTTTGGGGGAACTGCTTTGTTTTGCCATTCGCTTCCCTTCATACCCTTCCATTTTTCTCTTGTTCTTTAGTTTTCTTTCATTCTTTCAGGGTTTCACCTTTTTCCTCTATTGGTGTATGTAATCCTGAGCCTGTCCATGGCTGTGTGTTCACACTTGTGTGCAACCATAGTTAATCCGGATTATGCTTTCAAATCAGAAGTCTTCTCATTGTCACCCTCAGAATTATTCTGCAGCTATTTTTTTTTAACTACGTCAGCATTATATGGTATTAGAGAACTGTTGATTTTTTCATTACTACTCTTTTTTTATTATTCTAGTGGCTTAGCCTGTTCATTTCTCCACTTTATCTATTACTTGGTTTCATATTAAGCTTTTTGTTTTAACCTGAATATGAAAGCGTAGGTTTTATGAACTTTTTCTTTCATTTTCACTAGATTGTGCAATGATAAGGTAGCACCCTGGTAAGTTAAAGGAAGATGAGCTGAGAGAGGCTTCCACGAGGACTCAATATCGAGGTGCAGAAGTCCAGACCCTTGTGCATGTAGTTGATACAGCACTGGAAAAAGCTGCCTCCTTCTAGATGCGGAATAATTGGTAATTAATGCAAAGCAGCAGTTGACAAATTTTGCCTTTTTAATGGTTTCTGCTGTCCACGTGGCTGCTACGGGCACAAAACGCGAGTGCTCTCCATTAAACTGCTCTGGAGAGTGCAGGGTTTCGCCTCCAAACCCCGCGTTTTGCATTTCGTTGGGTGCCCAAGGGCCCACGCCCCGCAATAGCCCCCTGCCTGCTCGGCGGCTCGCACACAGCATCCTGCTGAGCTCCGGGAGCGCCCAAATTGCTTCCCAAGGCAGCAAGTGAAGGCTTCACCTCATCCTCCCTCGCATCCCTGGAAGCGGAGTGAACGGGGCAGGTGATGCGTCCCTGCTGGTCCGCGGCTTTCAGTCGCCTGGGGCTCAGGGAATTCCTCGTTTGGCACCAGAAGTCTGTCTAGTAGATCCGGGTGGATTTTTTGGGGGCCGATTCGGCTAGGTGACCCTCGTGCTGACTGCCATCAATGAGCTTGGTAGGACGGCCCAACCGATGTGAGGAGCGGCGGCTACGCGAAGGAGCGGCGGTCCGCCTCTGCGCCTGTGCTTGTCAAGCTTGCAGAAGCCGTCCAGCCTCAAGAAATTGTGTTCAAAATTTAGCCAAATCGGGACGGTTTGAAGTTATGGAGAACCATTATTTACATCCCTGAGAGCAGGTTGTGGCGGTTAGCTTCGTTACAAAAGGTACCAAGAAACCTCATAATCCACTAAGGCTACTAGGAGAAGTAGGAATCGGAGTAACTGTGATGATTTCTGATTTTTTTTATATATATTTAATACTTTTATCAAAACGGTCAATTTAGGGAGGACCAGTACATTGTGCTATGGGCAGACTGGTAGCAGGGTGTGCTGTAATGGCTACCAAGCAGTTCCTATTAAAATACTTAAGGAAGTGCTAATGCCACACACAAAGGAAGTATGAATTTCAAGAAAAAAAATGCAATTTAAAAAAAAAACTTTGAGTAAGAATGCATGGGCGATATTTTTATATATTCTAGTTGCTGATCTAGATCTGCAGGTTGCCCCAAATTAGGCAGATCTACTCATTTTTTAATCAGGAGAAAGATCTCGGACAAGGAGCTGCGTGAGGGATGCCAAACGAGGATGAAAGCAGGCGAATAAAAACGCTCGCGTCCGAGATGAGGGCAAAGCCTTAAAGCCTCTGTCTGCTTTATATCCGAGGGCTGTCTCGGAAATTGGGAATCGTTTCAGGAGAGTTTGAGGAAGGAGCGCTGCTGCGTGCTTGCTGGCAGGATTGAATTTTACAGGTGACCCTTGCAGTGGCAGTGATGCCATTGTTCTGTAAAATTCCACCAAAACTGGAGGAAAGGGTAAAATTCTGATGTCACCTTTTTGGTTGCTACATTTTTTTTTTTGGCGATAGATGACCTGTAATGGTTCACCGGCGTTCAGCGGTACCGCCGCATCCCAAGAGCATCTCTTGCTGTCAATGCCAGATATTTAGTGGCACCTAACAGGTCACTCAGCGTTTCTTCCACCTCTGGACTGAGCGGGGCGAGCCTGATTTTATTGAAAACCTGCAGAAACAGCTTCCTGCACGCGGCTCGCCTTTGCCACGTGCTGCAGCCTGAAGGACGACTCTGCCTCTCTCTGCCCTTGTTGCCTTCTGGATCCTCCAGCTGCTGCAAATCCTCGACTCGCTGTAAACGCTCCTCACCCCGCAGATAAGAGGCGAGCTCTGAAGTGAGTACAATGGGGCTTCTTGTAAGGCGTTCTTCAAGGGAGAGATAGGAATCAGCTGCGTGGTAGGTGGAGTAGGCTGCGTCTGCTGGAGCTGGGGAAGATTTGGGTTGCCTCCCCGAAGCAGGAAATTAAATGCCCTTCTGTGCAAGGCTTGGATCCACTCCTTAATTGAAAATAAACTTTGCAAGCTTTGGAAATAACGCGTTGCAGTTTGGTTTAAGGCTCTGAGAAAGTAAGGGTGCCTTCTAGTAAGCTGCGTCCTTCTTACTGAAGTAACTCGATCGTTTGCAAAAACAGGCAAAAATATCACTGGTGTCTCATCACAGCCGTGCTTCAGCAGCAGTGTGCACAAGAGCAAGCCTTGAAACCACCGCTGGCAGAGAATGACGGCCTCATAATACACAAAATGGACGTTTTGCCTCTTGTGGGTTGATCGAACCCCTTATTTTCACCAGGGTATCTTTTCGTTCTCGCTGCATTTCATTTCTTCGTTGCCTAGGCTCTAGCTCCGGCTCCAGCGATGCTAAAAGAGGAATGTATCCAAGTTATCTGCCTGAACTCTGCATTTGTGGGCCAGAGCTGTCTTGGTATTTGGAGGCCTCTGGGATAGCGGTAAACTTGCCAGCAGTTCATAAATTTTAGCCAGGCTTTTTACCTTAGTCAGGAAATTCATGTTTGAACTTTATTAAGGGGCTTAAGCTGGGATTCGCAGTGATCTAATACCAGCCCGCTGCCAAACGTAACATGCAATTTTTGCGTTTGGTTGCTCGTTTTCATCTGAACTCGCTCCCCTCTCCCTCGCCTCCCTCCCGGAGCTGTCGGTCGGCGGCGGGTGAACCCCACGAAACGCAGCACGGGCACCGCTCGTCCCCACGCGGTCCGGGACAAAGCAAAGCGCGGGGACGCGTCCATCCTGCCCGGGTCTCGACTCGAGGGGAGGGCGCATCCATCTGTGGTGGGTACCAAAAACATTTTGGAGGGTGGTTGGCAGTGAAAATGTATCTGCTGTTTTAACTATCGTGTTTAACTAAAGGCGAGGCGTGTTGTGCTTGCTGGCTGTGTGCACGTGGCCCTGTTGAATAACTGAAGAGGGGACCTCAGGACGTGTGTGTATAACCGGCAGCTGAACAGGATGTCAAGACCGGTTTACTGTTGGTATGATTTTAAGCGTTAAGTCCCTTTTGAAGAAACCAAGAGGATCGCCCAAAATAAGAGCTCCGTATTTGGATGATGATCCGTGATGGCCGTAGTGGTTGCTGCCTGTGTGTAGGTTGCCTGTACACAAACATTAATTTTTGTGCAGCAAACCCAGCCTGACAAGGCTCCTTTCCCCACTTGCTTTTCTCTTTCTGCAAATGGTAGCAGAGAAGAACCTGTTCCTGCGCTCTGCGTTGCAGCCTCCATTAATGCAGCCTCCCTTAATGGCTGTCGTACGATTGATTCAACTTCGGATGAGCAAGGTCCTCGAGCAAAGGCCTTGGAAAAGCGTGCAGGAGGGCTGGAGAACGGTGCTGTCCTTGGGAAGCACGCCTGGAACTTCACCAAGGTCAGGTCCCTGCCCTTCCAGTTGCCCCCGTGCGCGGCCAGGCACTGCGCGAGTCGCTCGTGATTTATTCTCCCTCCCCGATTCTGCATCAAGCCGCTGCCAGCACAGCTCCGTTTCCGATGCAAACTGTGGAAATGAAGAAGCACCTCTAACATTCCCAGAAATTCACACGCGGCGATACTTCCTGAACCGCCGTGTGCGCGCGCGCACAGGCTCCTTTTCTTTTTTCCTGGTGTAAGTACAGCAAGTGGGCATCCAAGAGCCAGTAAGCCTGGATTAATACTGGGCTCGGGCTGCTTCAGAAGGGATTACAAACCATAATATTGGCATTAATGCCGCAAAATCTGAGCGAAGCTTTTGAAAGTGCTTATGCAGCACAAAGAAACTTTGCTGGAGCCTTTTAACTTGCACGCTGCTTTCTCCTTTCCTCAGCTACAGAGGAGAAAATTGTGGTTTCCAGAATTACATCACAATTATAATATTTGTAATAATAGAGATGCAATATAAATAGCCTTATGGCATGAGTGAAATACAGGGGTAATGAATGGGTGGGACCTGCTCGTTGCTGTCTTGGTTTTTCCTTCTGGCTCGTGCAGCCATTCCCTCTGTAGGACATCTGGTTTTCATCTGGTACAGGAAAGCTAAATAATTGCAATAAAACTGGGAGAAAACATAGCGATTTGGGGAAAAGAGAAGTACTTATTGAAGTTTGCCTGTTTTTCAAGTGGGGTTATTAAATTTATCAGCCTGGGTTACTGACAGAGCGGACGCTTACTTGGATGAGTAAATGTGTCTGCTGACGGACTGCGCAATTACAGCTTAATGAGGTCAGAGCTCCGGGCTTTTCCTGATGTTGGTACATGCGAGCGTGTGAAATGATAAATAGCCGGGATTGGGATTGCTCTGAGTTTTGGGAAACCACTTTGCTGTCGTTTCAGCCAAGCGCTAATGCGCAGTCACGATTCTGCACATCACAACGGCCTCATTTCGGTGGGACTTAGCTGCGCTGGGGTAAGAATTAACCGCTCAAAAATGTCTGCACGGTGTTAGCTTGGAGCTGGATGCATTTTAGAACTGGTAGGATACAAAATACATCGCTTTGTCTCTGCATCTCTGGCTCTAAGTTTGATGGCAACGGCAAGGTTGTCCTTTAGGCTAATTTTAGAGTCGAGAGGTAACATGGGTCAGTGTCTGCTTAATCTCTGTGGCATTAGCAGACCCCTTTGACTAAGTTTTTAAATTGCGTTTTATTGATTGCTAGGCTTTTAAAGAACTCCATAAGCTATTAGCGAGGCCTCCGCTATGTGCAAATGGAGTATTTGTCATGCTCTGAGCAATATTGACCGGAGCAGTTGGGCACTCTAGGAATATATAGTCTTTTTGTTCCCCCATTTAGGTCACAAGACTCTTGCCGATCGATTGGATCAGCTGTTTCTGCCCTCGCTGTTTCTTGTTGCTGGGAAAACTTCATTAAGGTGTAACCATAAATAAGGAAAATATTTCTAGTTTTCTGCATTAATTGCATCTGGTCGGCAGGAGAATTGCACGTAGCTGGCTGAGAGGAGACATGGTTGTTGAGAAGAGAGAGTTACAGGTTATTCCTACCCCGACGGCGTGTGAAGCTTTCCGAATAACGAGGCTGCCTTAGCTATTAGCTTATAAAGGATCTGGGTGAGCCAGTGCTGAAGTCTGCAGGAGTCATAAGTTTGCATTTGGACTTCAATGGTTGTAATTTTGAAGTTGCTTTATGGTTATAATGTTGAAAGATCTTAAGCACTCATTTTTCCTAAGAGTTTAATTAAGTCACTGGCTTTCAGTTGGAAATTTGAGAAGTAAAATAGGTCTTAACTTAATAATAAGTTCGGTACTTTGAGAGAAAACACTGCATTTCTCCTTAAAGATTTGCTTTGACCGCACCCGGAGTAGCCAGATCCGCGTGCCATTTTGCTCACGAGCTGCCGAAAGTGGCGTTCCTTTGGAAGAGGATCCGTAATCGGGTAGGGCGCTCGCAACTCTGACGGCTTCCTCACGAGAAATTAGGGAAATGTTTCCTTTTTGGGTGCCGTTCTGGTTCGGCGTGGAAAGAATTTCAAGTGGGGTGATACTCCCCACACCGCTTAAAGATGCAGTGGCTTATAAACACGCTTATAAATGCAATAACCTATACATTTAAAACTTCTTTTTGACTTCTAAGTTGACTTTTGGCACAGAGTACCCGGTGAGCTGAGAAAATACACTGACTGTGATTGTACTTGTGTGAATTCACCCGCACAGTCATCGCCTCGCAAGCACAGGCTTTCTGAGGAGGGATGGCCACGTTACACGCGGTAGCGTTTGAGACAGAGGCAAGTAGAAAGGGGGAAAAGATTTAACAAAGCGAACCCACACCATGACGTGTCACTAAATCTTTCATGTTTGAGAAGAAAGCTGCCCCTGCGGGGAATTTGGGGTGTATTTGGCACCCCGCTGGTACTCCTTGGTTTGTGGCCACTTAGATTTTAGCGTATTGGATTTAAATGCTTTGGGGCTTTTTTGTTCCTTGCAGGATGTTTGCGTGGGCTTTGTTTTCAGGCTCATTTGGGATCTTGATCCCGTTCACAACGCGGTCCCCAACGCATTTACGCTGCGTGTCCCCAGGAGCAGGGCACGGCCTCGTAAGGGACCCCCTTATGGGATGCTGCTGCTCAGCACCGCTCGTCTTCAAACCGTGTTTTTAGGTACATGCAGCTCTTCAGCACTCGTTCCATCTTTTTTTTCCCCCCTTTTTTTGTACAGTCCCTGACAATGTGGGAATTTTTTCCATGCCTTGTTTCAACTTCCACCTCGGTTTTAATTATTCCAGCGACTTCGAGCCAGACAGCTGATGGATTTTCAGCAGATCCTGTGTGCCTGGATGGCATCCAAAGGCAGAGACAGGGAAGAAATGGCAGAAAAGAGAGATTGCCAGGGTAAAAGCCTCGCATATCTGATGCCAGGGGCCGGATGACCAAAGCATTCCTGCTGAAAACAGGCCAGCGCGAGGTAGGACAATCGTGCTGCTGTTCTGCCCGGTGGTTATAAACAAGCGGATGAAGGCTCAGCAATGCCCACTTAACAGAAAGAAAGGTTTCTTTCTGTGCTTCTCCTTTTTGTCAGTTTTTAGCTTCCTTTGCCATTCCTCCTCCTCGAGCTGCAGGCAGGGCTATGTAGAGAAGAAGAGCTGTTTTCGCACGAGTTTAATTTTTTAATGTAGTATTTTGTTTGCTGATTAAAATCAATAAAGAAATACGTTTAATACGCTGTCCTCAAAGACAAAGATGCAAGCACCCCCCCTCCCCAGCTACCACTAATGGTCCTTTTGTTTTATAAGGCTGAAGCAGCGTCCCCGTGCTTCCCATTTCTGCGTGCATCTTTGATATGCAAAAAGGAAGCAGAATTACAGTGGCTTCCAAATACATTCATGTCATCCCACGTGCGAGCAGAGGGGCTGAGTTCCTCACCGACTCCGCTTCAGGATGGCACGTTCTGTGGGGTCCAAGGGAGCTTGCCTTCAGCTCTACCCCACAAAATCACTCCGGGTGGTGCACGTGGAGACGTTCCGACGACGCAGAGGCACCTTTCTCCTTTTTCTTGCTGCAGGCATTCAGCATTCCGTCCTCGCAGATCGGCGTGAAGCGCAGGTAGCAGCTAGCGCACCGCAGGCACCGCAGCGAGCTCGAAGAGACGCCCCCTTGGTTTCCTTCGCCGCTCTGCGTGCGGAGCGAGGGCTTGGGAAGCAGAGACGCGCGATGGCCAAAGCTCAGTTCTTTGCTTCTCACCCAGGGAGGTGCCGGTTAATTGGTGCAGTAAAACGAGCCTGCAGCTGGGAGGACCCCAGCTTCCTTCGCTGCCAAATTTGGGAAATGGTTCCCAACCCGAGGAGGGAGATCCCCAAAGGAGGGTCGATGGCTTGCAGGTGCGGCTCTGGAAAAAAAAAAAGAAGAGATTTGCTCTGTTACCCATCAAACCTCTAGTGCAAACTTGGTGCCTTGAGTCCTTGAAGCGACGTCCCAAACGCTCAGCTTTTAGCAAAGCCGGGCTAGAAAATGATGGACGACAGAAAAGCATCGGCATTGATTTTTGTGTTTGGTTGATGCAGCGTGGCTCACTGCCATGGAAGCTCGAGCACAAAATCTCACTGCGCTGCCTTCAGCTCGATCCATTCAGGGCTGGCTTTTTTTTTCAGATCTTTTTTTTGTTCTGCCCTGCGCGTTGCAGCCGCTCCTTCCTCTGTGTCGTGTTTGCCCCACGCTCGTAAACTTTTCCATTTAATGGAAAATATCTCCATCGCAACCTCAAAAATACTCCAGTTCGATACCGTTGGAAAATGGAAAGCAATACCTTTTATATTGTCTGTTTTGCTTCACCTAATGGCTGAAAATACATTTGTTAAGCAATTGCATCCTCTGATCAGACAAATTAGCTGTTCAGCTTTGGTCGATAAAAATATATTGATCTCTGAGACTTCCCCTTTGCTGCACGCGAGAAGCCAGCGCCAGCCCTTGGTTTTCCTGGGGCTTATCAAATATTCTGGTTGCAGATGAGCCAATTGTTCCTTTTTTTGGTTGTTTTTCAGCGCTACACAGGGAAAAGATTGTGGTCCCTTGCAAATACTTATTACTAAGCACATTAAAGTTCCTTTTCCTCCCATTTCACGGCTCGAACTGCGCCGCAGAAGGGGAAAAGGCGTTTCTGCAGCCGGGCTGGCTGACGGGAGCCGCCTCCGACCCCGCGATGTTGCAATCGGCGGAAAACACCGAGCACGCCGAGCTGCTGTCGTGCGAGCAAGCCATCTTCCCCGGGCACGGCGCACCCCGCTCCGATCCTGCGCGTGCACCAACAGCGCTCGGAATCTTGGAATCTCCTCAAGAGGAGGTGCGGATTATTTGTGTAATCCAGCAGAAGATGAGGGACGAGCTGGAGGCTTGTATCTTCCCGTTTCCCCACGTCCTTTCTTGTGCAATAGGATTTTACATGGCAGAGTACAAACGTGTTTTTTTTTTTTTATCGCGTCGACTCAATGGCAGAGCTCGGACAAGTTTTTTAGGGGAGGGCGTGTTATTTTTGTTGGTTTTGTCTGTAACAAGCAAAAAGTAGCCGAGGTCTAAAAAGAAGGATAACACGCGCAGGAGCCAAGCTGGGTTTCGTGTTACAGTGGTATGTTTTTGTTGCTGCTAACGTGTTTTTGTTTTTATTCATTACACATATTTCTCTTGGGAAAATCACGAAAATATGTGTGTAAAATATACATAGCGACCCCGTGTCTCCGCTAAGAGCTTCCAGATGGAAGGCTTGATGGTAGGGACGCTTGCTCCGGCGTTTCGCTTTGTGGCATTGATTTTGGTGACAAACTCCAGGAAAACTTGAGTCAGGCCCGGAGCGGGGAACACTTCAGTTTCTGGCGTGTGGCTGCTTGGTTTTGGGAACGGAGAAATCGCCTTTTCCGTAGCGGTGGCTTCAGGGCAGGTGAGATGTGGGCGGCCAGCAGCGCTGGAGACGCAGAGCCTCTGCCTTGAGAAGTGGCGATCCTGGTGTGCCTCAGGGGCCCTTGCCCGCATTAAATGCGTTTTGAGATTTGGGACTTGTTAATTTTTCCATTTTTTCCAGAGCTTTGGGAAGAGGACTCAAGTAGGAGGCTTTGGTTTGGCCTTGGTGTTGTTGCATCGTGGTTACGTGGTAATTCCTTGATCCTTTGCCTAAGTGCTAACCTGGAAAAGAAGGAACATGCTGCCAAGGTTGGAGCGTTTGCCATTAATGCTGGCATTAAATCCTATTTCTTACCCAGCTGATAGAGCACCTGCATCAGCAGAGCTTGAAATCTGCCCCCAAATTGTGTGTTGTAATCACTTTTATAATAATTTTATCTCAAGTATCTCACTAAGTGTATTTAATGGTTCTCTTGAAAGCTGCATTGCATGCACTGGAACTTCTGTTATTCAATTAAATTGCCACCAAGCCTTCTCCAATGGAGTACTCGCCCATTAAAAGGAATTTTCTCCCTTATTTCAATTCGGGAGCGTGAAGTTGAAGTGCATAAAGAGAGGTGGTCATAACTGGCCCTCTATTTGCAGCCTAATTGCCACAAAATGGAAAATTGTGTTGTGGTTATGCGATGCGTTCCGGTGACCGGTTGAAGAAAGAATAACGGTGTTTTTATGTCTAAACGTTCTCTGTTGATGTATAAATACGGTGTATGCTGGCGTATAAATACGTTAGATGTTGGCTAAAGGAGAAGCCTTCAGAAGTTGCCCCAAAGATGAAGCAGATCTGCGCTGCCAGGTCTGCCCAGTGCTGCAGGTCCGCTCTTGGCGAGAGCTCAGCCCGAGCGTCGCAGCGCACGCACTATAAATACCCGGTGGTTTGGGCTGGTTACCATAAAAGCATAAATGGTTTCATTAGGTGCTGTGAAGCGTCCAGCCACAATGAGGAGAATTAAAGGGTGAGGCGTCAGCACTTGACCTGGTGTTTAATTGCTGTAAACTCGACGTTCGGTGCCGTTGCTTGGCCACGCAGAACGACGTCTTGCAAGATGAACGTAATAAACGTAAACCCTCTGTTATTTTGCAGGAATGCGAGTTGTGGCTCATGCTTTTTGGCTCCGGCACTTATTTCGCTGCCCTGCTCTCTGCTGCACGCAGGTTATGGAAACTGAAAGTTGGCTGAGGTTTGTCGGAGCGATCGAGCAGGGCAGTTCAGGTTGACGGGCTGTATCGCGCGGTGAGCTGCACGTTTAAAAGAGGTGTTTCTTTTACTTAAAAGTCTTCAAATAAAAGAATTTAAAATAAAAGTCTTCAAGTAAAAGAACTACTTTTGCCGTTATTGTGGCAGCAACAAGGAGAGGGAATTGAGGGAGGCTCTTTCTGCTATTCATCATTTTGTGTGATGATGTGCTTGTTTTATTGTGCTCGATAGCTACTGTTACAGGTCAGCAAACTCCATATTAATGATCTATATTTTTTAATAATAGAGTCTTTGTTCTGTCAGGGTTTTTAATTAGGTTTTATGGATGTAAATTCAGGATCTGTTTGAAATAAATGTCCCTGGCGTTACGCCGTTTGCGTCCTGTCCACCTCCTTCTGGCCCCGGCCTTTGCTGAAGCTATTTGGTGGCAAATTGGCTTTTCCAATTTCATCTTTTTTTCCTCCTCTTCTCTGCGTCCCCCATGTCTTAGGGCTTGGGCTCTTTGGGCATCTGGTCGGGCGGATTCGTCGCCTTGCTTCTGTACTTTGCTTCTGAAGCATTTGTAGTAAGGCTCTCTGAAAAGCGGAATTTACATTTCAAATAGACGGCGAGCCGTTTTCGAACACCTGCCTGTTAATACGTGTCTCTATATAACAAAAATAAAACGATGGATTTGTTTATTTTCATTCTTCTCTCTAAGGGCAGCAGCAGATGTAAGTGCGAGGCCCATTTGCAAAGAGCTGTGCTGGGGACCATAAATAAGCAGGAGAAGGCCTGTACCTTCCCACCTGGGATCAGGAGAGGAGGGAAGGGAGGTACCGAGCCTTGAAAATATTAGGTTTTTTTTTTCTTGCCTCCTGGGCCCCAGGAACGAGCAAACGCTGAGCGTTCCTGAAGGCAACGGAGCAGATTGTAGCTGAACAAGGAGGTTTTGAGATTCAATCTGACGCAGTTGCACAATTTGGGGAACACAGCTAATTTTTGAGCTTTCCTTGCCGACGATACGACCTGGTGAATTAGCTTGTGGTGCAAACGTTCAGCTTCCAGCCCGGTCCACGATAAGCGTGTCTTTGTGCAGAAGTGCCGTAGGAGGTACCAGGAATGGGGCTGCTCGCTCCTCTGCGTTTGCCCAGCCGTTGGATCACCAGCGGCCGCTCCAGACGGATGCTTCGCTCGCACAGAGGAGCGTATTGAACTTGTTTCCTTCAAAACGTTGAGCCCCGGCCAGTACAAGCTTTGGTCTCCCCAAGAATTTTAGGAATGCTGTTACGGAATTTTTCCGTTAAGCACCAAACGGCTTGGAATCGACGGGTCAGAAAAGGGAAATAACGTGAACAGAACATAATTTTAGTGAAGCGGTTGTAACTCATTTTGGGTTTTCCGAGGCTGAACTATTACATTATGCTCCATCATTGCTGGCTGCAGAAGATCGCGGGGTGTTGTTCAAGGGGGTGTAGGTTAGACATGCATAAATTGAATGAATAACACTTTTTTTTTATAGCCTGATCGTTCTGTTAAAGAAATGTGGTGAGTAAAACTAACAGAAATGTGTTAAATTGCCTCAAGTTAAACATCAGACATGTCTTTAGCTACTTAGTGGCCCTTTACCAGCATGCCTTTGCCATAGAGCAAGCTGAAGTTTTAGCAAGGCAGGATCCAGAGAGCTTTCTCATTTAGGCAAGGAATACAGAAAATGCCTGCAAGAGTGATATTATGCTTTACGATTTCTGTGGGTGTTTGGGTGATGAAATGTACCGTGATCTGGCACATTAAGCCAGAAAAAGTCATGCAACGTACTCCTCGCTGGGGCTGCGGTCGCCACGGGTCCTGCGCCCGCTCGAGGAGGAAGCGTCGCAGCTGGTGGGAAGTCTTCCCTGGTTCATTCTCTTCCCGAAGAAGTCCTGGTGGACAGACCTTGCTTCTCCCCCGGGCCACCTCCTTGTCCCTGAGGCATAGCACAGGGAGCTGAGCCAGCAAATCCTGCTGGGTTTCAGTGGCCAGGAGATGGTTTTGCGGGCACGGGGAGGGTTCCAGTGCCCTTGCACGAGCGGATGAGGATGCTGGGGGAAAAGCCACTGCGTGCAGCGGTGATCTGGGGGGGGAAAAAGCAGAAAATGAAGTGAGTGCAGCCTGAAAAGGTTGGACACCAGTGTATGGGAACGCTCATTAGTGTTACATGAGATCAGCCTCTCTGCAAACACAACCATCAGCTGCTCGTTTGGCAGGTTTCTGCTATTGCAGAACTTGTTTTAGTCAACCGAGGCAAATTCATACGCAACAGCGTGAGCCGAAACGAATCCGTGTATTCAAATGGGGTGGGGGGGAAATCCGTCATTCTCCTGTTAGCAAACCTTCGGTTCTGGATGCAACACCGCGCGCGGCGATGGATGCCCGCGTCTCGCTCGAGCGATGCGGCTGCATCCCGCCGGTGGGGCTCCGTGGCGCTCGTCCGGCTGCGAGGGATGGGGAGCATCATGCCGACACCGGGCTGAAGGCTCCTTCAGGAAGGGTTTCCTTTCATTTAGCCTTTTTTTTTTTGGCTTTTAGTTGCAAAATAAAACCTGCGAAGGTTATTTGAGAAGGTTGGGATTGTAGATGTAAAGCCCTCTTAATCTTTTCCAATAAATAGCTGAGTGGGAAATAAATCTGTTGGGAGCTCGGAGCTGAACTCTAATATTGAACATCGGCACAAAGTGTGTTTGTGACTCGATGTACATACACAACTCCTGGAAATTATCTTGTGTATAATTGCCTTAAATAGGCTTGGCTTAGAAGCAAATGTGAATGATTATCAAAACGAATGTAAGAAATGAAATATTAATTGTGCCTGGCAGCTTGACAGTTTCTGTCACCGTGGGCCAGATTATTAAAGTGGTTTAGGCACAATTGAAAATACCAGTTCTCAATTAAGCTGGTTTGAGATGCAGCTCTGCCAGGTTTGCAGTCACTCTTGTGCTCAGGGGTTTCTTTTAACCAGGGGTAAATGACTCTGTATTAGGTGCCTCGGTAAGGCAGGGTTTTCATGAAAGCTTTGCATAAGAAAGCCTTAAAAGCATTTCAGTTTTGGAAAAACAGCAGCAACAGATTGAACCGACGGTGTCTGAAATCCTGCAGATACTCCGGGTTATGTCGGTGTTACATATGGCATTGTCTAACGTCTGAGTAGCCTTCAAAGTGTTCTTCCCCTAATTCCATATGTAATTAAAAAGCAGCTTCCTTTAGCTCATTAAAGTTAGTCTTGTTGGAGCAGAGTACTTTTATATCTATTTAAATGAATAAAGCATATCCCGAATGTAGAATATAATAACTTCAAATATTAAATCTCTCCTGAATAGCTACACTTTACTTTTAAACAGTGTTTGTCTGTCCTTCATGAATCCCAAATTGAACACGAATGTGGTCCCCAGAAGCTCATCATATTATTTTGTAGCCCATTCCACTAACTGTCACCGTATGTTTTTTTATTAATTATACGATGACAGCAAAAGCCTGAAAGTCGGTTGTTATGATGTGCGTGTAAGTAAGGAAAGGTGGTGGCTTTTCAGACGCGCTGATGGTATCTCTTTCTCTTAACAGGCTTTTGGAAATGCAAAAACCGCACATAACAACAACTCGAGTCGCTTCGGCAAGTTTATTCAAGTGAATTATCAGGAGACGGGCACTGTGCGAGGGTAAGCAGAAATCGGATTCATAGCGTATGTCTTTTAGGATATTTAAATGTTATGAAAATGTTGGCGTACCCATGCTGCACATTGAAGTATGAATACACCTGAGCTGGCTTTAAGCCACTTCAGCTCTCATTAATCACGACGTCAACTTCATAATTAAGCCGAAATGTAATTTTTCTTCTTTTTCTCTGCCGGCGAGGCAGAAAGGGGAAGGATTTGGCTCAGGCGGCCGCGAGGACGCGTTAGGGGCTGGGAGATGGGCAGGGAGAGGCCGGGTGCTGGCTGGACGCGGTCTCGGGAAGAGGGAGCCGAGGGGGATTTAATCTTTCTGATGGTGGAAGAGAAGCTGGATGAAGGCTTCTGGGTGGGCAGATCTGCACCGGGATTTCTCCTCGGCGTCTCCGGACAGTGTCAGCTCGCCGCAAAGCGACTCAGGCAAGCTGGGAGCAAGCGAGCAGGGCCGCCTTAACTCCGCTTTTTGGCTGGGTTAATTAACTCGGTTGGAGAAGCGAAGAGCAGACGTGGCATTCCAGGGGCTGTGTAATTTCTGCAGCTAGCTGAGAGATCTCTTGCTGGGACTTTGTTGTTATTTTAGAGAATTGCTTTTAAATCTTTTTCTTTCTCACTTTCCAGCAGAACAGTATCACACAAATAGATGCCATTAATTTTCCAAATGAGCTCAGGTACCCTGTGTACTTTCCAGTCATGCAACTGTTTTTTTCATCCGGCTTCTAATCTGATGTTCTTTTCCTTTTTTCTTCTATTATTAATTCTGGTGAACAGTTCTGTTAAAAGGATAAGCCTCAATTTTTTTTAATACCTACTTAAAATGGAAGCATAGGGTAGAATCCAGCAAATGCCATAGCAAAGTATTGGCATGCTGTGCCAGCTCTGCGGCAGCGGCCTCTATTGATGGTTGGCAGTTACCTGCAAATAACATTGCATTTGTATGCTCCAGTTCTAAAAATAAGAGATTTTTTTCTCTCTTTAAAAAAAAGTGCATTTTCCTGGGCTTTGGTCGCATGATGGGATGTGACTGCGCTTTGCTCTGAGCTTGAAGTGCCATCCCAGTGACAGTAAAAAGATATTAAAAAAAAAAAACAACCTGTGAGCTGTTCCTGGCATACGACAGTAAGGGTTTTTTTTCTGTAGTCTTACAAGGAAGATCACAAGTATTTTTTTTAAATTTGTCAGACTATGTGCTTAAAATCTATGCTTACCCAAATCAACTCTGTCCCCATTTTGTGCACGCGATTTGCTTTGCTAATGTAAGTGTAATTTGCAGCCCCGAATCCGAATTCTGCTCCGTTCATAGGCTGAAAATCGCAGTTGGATATTTGATTACAAACTGTATGCAGATAATGGCCCAAACTTGAAGGGAATTTCAACTTAAGAGATGTAATAGCCAAGAGATTTAGTAGCAGCCAACCCCACCCCACGAAATGAAGCCTTTGAAGACGCGTTTGAAATCAGCGGAGCATGAGCAGTGGCTGCGTTGAAGCGCGTTCCCATACGGCTTTATGAATCTAGTACGTCCTGCTCGGTGATAAGTGAGCTGGGAGGAAGGTCGTTGCAACCTCTTCGGTCCTCTTAAGATGATCAAAAGCCTCAACATCTTACGCGCTCCTTAAAATTGCAGAAGAGCCAGATGGGAGACATTTTAATTAAATGTGTGCGGCAGCATGGGGCTGTATCACAAATATCACAAATATTCAAACACGCAGTGCTTGGGTATTTTGCATGGTGGTATTTGTATGTGAAATTCATTTCCAGGTTTCGGTGTACCAGGTACAGGTTCTGTAGCGTGGTTAAATGAGTGTTTTGCATGAAATCACACTCTCAGAGTTTCTTTACTGTTAAAACTGTGAGTAATGATAAGGTAGGTTTTATATAATTGACAAAAGTAAATAGAAAACATTTGGAGATGTTTACTTTTTTATGCTTCAGTTCTTTTCCTTTTCACTGTCCCATTGAAAGAGGGGACAGAGATTTTTCCTGGGCCATGGATTTGTTATGGCCTTCTCACTCAGCAAAGAATATCCTCCAGAACAGCATTTTGTGTGCATCTACCGCCCACCTCACCCCCAAAAAAAGGAAAATTGTCCCTGCTTTAAATACTGGGTTGGGCCAGATGACCTCCAGAGGACCCTTCCAACCTAAATTATTGTATGAGGCTGCTTTTTTTTTTTTTTTTTGGTCTATAATAAGAGCAGAAATCACAGGGGAAGGGATTAAATGTCAGGAGCGGTGGACTGGATCCAGGTCGTCCTACAGCAGCGTGCTGAGCTGCTGTGCCTCCTGGGATCTGGGACATTCCGATACCTTTCTCAGTACCCCGTCTACTCGCTGAGCCTACAGGGAATCTCCTGTCCTGGCTTGAAAACTTGGTAAAACGTGAGCCTGTGCTTAAGGTTAGAAAGGGGCTGCAAAGGAAACGTGTCGGAGGGGAATATCCATAGCTGTTCTCAGCTTCCTCGCAGGGAATAAACACGAAGAAGCCTTTTGGTGCGCATCACACGCAGGAATAGCGGTGCTCTGCCTTTCCTTGCTCCTCCTATGCAGCGAGAGTCGGACGCGCCGCTTCCGAAGCGCTGCCCTTGGAGCTGTCAGCAGCCCCCTGGGGCACGGCCAAGTGATTTCTTTTTTTGGGAAGGCAGAGGAGGGTTACCGAACCCCAGCAACGAAGGGTCCGTGCTCCCCATCGGGGCGTTGCGGCGGAGAAGCGAGCGCCGCCTCGTCCCATCACACCCCAGGTTCCTTGGGTTCTGGGTTTGCGTGTGGCTGCGATCTGTCTTCATTACGAGGCTGTTAGGATGAAAGGTAAATGCCACTAAGGAGCTTCTGCAGCTGTTTTTTGACCGTAGCCACAAGTTAATAAGCCAAGCTTTTGTTGAGAAGCGGCTGTTGTGGGAGAGGGGGGTGGTAATTTGGGTACCAAATCTGCAGCTATATCTTCTCTTGCAAACTTCTGCATCCAGATGTATTCCTTGTTGAAGTAGGGTTTGCGCATGAATTTCAGTCTGCAAGCGATTTTATTTTGCTGGCTTTGGATTAAGTAGGTATCGGAGGTTCTTTGTTTCTGTCAGAATTTCCCCCTGCGCTCCCTGCCCATAGGCTAACTCATCTGAGATCATGTTTTTCATATCCAAGTTAGTTTTGGCTTTGTATCAAACCAAAAAAACTCAAAAGCCGAACACAATATTGGGCTTGTTCTGCCTAGGAAGAAATTTATATAACTAACTGAAACAAGGCTGAAACTTTTTTTGTGTACTAAAACTGAAAAGTCCCAGTAAAGCTGTGTTCATTTAAGTTGAATATTGGGTCAATGAATAACACTTTTATTTCTCCTTCCAGTGCTTATGTTGAAAAGTATCTGCTGGAGAAGTCCAGGCTCGTCTACCAGGAGCACAACGAGCGGTAGGTGCCTGTGTTTTGCTTACGTGGTTGGTTTTGACTCCTGAATGTGTTGATAGCGTGGCACAAATCCCTGTTTGAACTGGCACGGGGAAGCGGGAGTTTCACGCTTCGAACCGCGTGCTTCACGGATAAAGTCCCTATTTACATTTTGTTCCGTCTTGGCTCGGGGAGAAAAGCCCAAACTGCAACAGCGCTGCTGGCGTGGGTTCGGAGCGGGCGATACGAAGCAGCAAGCAAGCCTGCGGGGTGCTCAGCTGATGGGCTGCAAAGCTCCAGCCCTGGGGCAAGGGTAAAAGCATCCCTTGTAACAGGACCTGCATTAAAGCTTCATCAAACCCTCCTCGTGTGGTCGTCTTCAAGGCCTAAGACTTGGTGCTCCTTGGTGCCCCGGGCAGATGGAGGAGGCTGCACCCCGAATAATTGGTGGCACGCTCTGGGTGATGGGGAAGGTGTATCTGAAGCAACAGGCTCGAAAAAAAATCCTCTTCTTTGCAATTTTTATTATTTTTACTTTTGTTATTTTTTATTATATTTATGTGCTTGTGTTTATTTATAATTTTGGGCTCAGGCACTGACGTCTGTCTAATTTCAGATGTTGGTTCCTAAGATGCTGTCTGGCCATAGAAGCCTATTTTTGCCATCTTGCTGCCTGTCCAGGGAGGAATGTACCACCCAGGGAACAGGGACTTAGTTATTTTATTAACAGTCCTCGACTTATATCCATTGTCTGTATGATTAATGTCATATGGATTATCACATACCATTTGTTTTCTTGCACAACTCGTAAACTACTTAATATCTAATTTGGAGGACAAGATGACATTTTAATTCTATTTTACAGCTCTTAACAGATTGAAAACATCAGAAGGGCCTCTAGAAAAGCTAAGATTATATAGACAACAAATTTAAGCAAATTTTTCTTTCCTAATTGCAACGCATTAATTGCTACGTCCTCTTCAGTAATTATTATTCCAGTAGTAACACATTTGGTGCTTCTAACTTTCCATCATCTGTTGTCTTTCAACTACTGGCACTTCTGTCTGTGTTTCCCTTTTGGGATAGATGTGCAAGAAGTTTTCTCTAACGCTGATGGATTGATCCCAAAGTTAGATGGCACACACAGCCTCAGACTTGACAAATGCACTGGTGGGTGTTGTAATAATTAAACTTGGTTTCTCTTGGAAAATGTCTGGCATAAACCAAAGTTTTGCTTTTAGAAATACCGCTATGCTGTTAGCATTAATCCATGCCATAGTTGTTTTGAAGCAAAACAGATGAGTGTCACTTGTTTTTTTTTTTAGTGTTAGTAATATTCAAGCATTCCGACTATTTGAGTAGCCATAAAAATGGAAAAATTTTCCATTTTTCTGTCATACAGAACTACAACCACAAAAATATTACTTTTTCTGTGGCGATGAAGTATTAAAAAAGTAATAATTTCTGCACTGCAAGTGTGTTTTGATTACAGTAAATATGTAGGCCTTGCACGTGTTTCTGGAGGAGAACGCGATGATGCCAGCTAGGAATTCTTTAAGTATATTCCTGGGGAATGGGTGCCCTTGGATGGAGGGGAGGATCTAATTAATTCTTCATCACTTGGTTTAATCTTTTGTATCAGTGCACAGTGGTCTCAGGCCATTCCTAAACCGGTGTCAGTGTTAAGCGTTCCCGTCGTTGCAGAAGGCTTTATTGTATGTTTATATGAAGGACCTACGAAAAGCTTTGTAAAGCATGTTTGGGGCTTTCATCTATTTCTACATCAAAGTGAGATTAGACCAATACGAAATGGAGATTGGGCTCATCTCTGGTTCGGAGGGCTGTGGTGACACGGGGCTCAGCAGCTGTTATCCTTTCTGAATTCGTGAGTCTTTTAGGGTCTTATTTTGCTGTTTTATCCACTAAAATTGTAACTTTATTCAAAGTTGCCCTACTAGCTGAAAAGCATGGGACTTTTCCCTATCTGTGGGCTAAAATTGGACACGCAGGTCTGACTTCAGAAGCTGAAAAATGAAGTTACGAGGTTTATGTGTGTTTCTCAACTCAACGCTGCTGTTTGTTTTCAAGTTTAACGTCTTTTTTTCTTTGTCACCAGGAACTACCATGTATTTTATTACCTCCTGGCAGGAGCGAGCGAGGAAGAGAGATCAGCATTTCATCTTAAGCAGCCTGAGGAATATCATTACCTCAACCAGGTGGGAACGCTGTACCCGTAGCGCTGGCAGGACGCGGTCTTGCCTTTTCCACCGCTGATGCTTAATGCTAAGGAAGAAAATGTGTGCAGTAATAAATGGGTTGTCTCAACGGCAGTGGTCTGACACTGGAAACCAATCTGCATTGGCAATCTGAACGCCTGATAGTATGAAAAAAATCAGTGTTTTCCATTTCCATTTTCTGTCCCCTAACTGGGATATGTTAAATAGACAACTAAAACCACGAGGCATGGAAGGGAGAACAGCAATAATCTGCCTGTTCTCTGAATGAGTGTTTAGTCATTAACATCTGTCTGCTGAGCAGAAGAACGGTGTATGTGTGATGCCAGTAGACCATCAAGATGTAGTATCTGGAGTGAGATGGTCCTAATTATGGCTGGCTGTTAGCATGAGCCTTTGAATTTAACAACACGAAAAGCTTCATATAAAAACATAGCAACCATTGAAAACACGGGAATTAAACATGTGTGAGGTCTTACCAATGCCCAATTAACTTCAAACTTTAGAAAATCTAATTTACGTCAGGTGTTTAAGATGCAGTTGTACATTGATGCTTGTAAAGAGGGAATTTACTGCTTTTTGCTCAGAAACATAATTAACGGAGTAGGATGACATGGAACAGTACTTAGCTTATATGTTGATTTTAACTGTAATTGCAGTTTTCTTGGACTTGAAACACGATTAGCAATAAAGAGTGATTTAGCCCCCAACTAACGTGGACCGTGCAATGCAAATAGCCGTTAGTCTTTCTAGAAATATAATCTAACTCTGTAATATGTCTCAATTACCCAGGGCTTTTTAAAGATTTTTAAAGCGGGCTATCAAAGCCAAAATATATTGTAATATTAATGACTACCACCCACTCTTCGCAGGATCAGGAAATTCGCACAAATGAAGAACATACTAAGAGTTTAAGGCTTTTGCTCTCTCTGCTTCTGCCTCCTGCGTTCAGAAGCGGTGCAGAGGTTGGAGAACGTGGTGTGTTCTTTACGACCATCTGCGCTGCAGTTTTGCAGCTCAGAAGTGCCAAGATGATGGGGATGGAATGTTTTGTCAGATTCACAGATTTTGTTGGGCAATCCGGTAGTTCTATGTTAGCCTAAAACATTGCTTGTAATTATAGTCCTTCCCTTTATTTAATGGCATTTTAAAGTTGAAGGTCGTTCATATTTAAAGTAAAATAATAAATTTGATGGCGTGTAGTGTGTAGAGCTGATAGGAATGCGATATTTTGGGTTGAAATGTTTATTTTAATCAAAATTATGCTGCTGTGGGCAAGTAGGCAGCAGGAGGATGCTGAGGTACATCCAGTGGATGATGGAAGCAGACTCCAGACTTACCTGAACACAGTGTATGGAGAGTAGCGACATTTGGGGTTTTTAGTATTGCGATCATAATCTTTTTAGTGCATTTAATGTTCATGTTAGAGAGAGCAGTTAACACCGACAATTGTAGGAAAACGGCTCCTTTAGCTGAGTTCAGTGCGTTTTTGGGAAGCCTTAATATGAAACAATGCCATAACAGCCTTCCCTTGTCCTGTCGGAAAAGGGAGAGAAAAGGAAAATGAGGAGGAGGAGGGAAAAAGAAGTAGTGGAGGAATGGGGAGAGAAACTCTGCAGACATAAAAGGGGAAAGTAATAAAACGACCCTTGAGCATTCGCAGTAATTTCTTAAATGCGTCTTAGAGAAATCCCTGCCTTTTAAAAAGGAAAAAGAACAAGCCCAGAAATGAGCATGAGTGTGTAACTAAAATTAAATACTAAAATTTAAAAGCTATAAAATATTGAACAGGGCCCCTTAAGGACTGACTCAATCCCCGAGTCAAGCATCATTTTTTTTTCTCCCAGGTTCTTCAACTCGCATTGTTATGCAAAATAAAAGTGTATTTTGCACTGCAGATGAGAAATAATCTATTCAGGCACTTCAACAAAATATTCTGATGTTTTGTTGATCTGTGAACGCAGGAAGCAGGTTGGAAAAAATATTTTCACATTTTTTTCAAAAGCACATTTATGGAAAATATCCCCAGAGTTCGGATGACTTCTCCGTCTCACATACCAATGATAGGAGTCCTACCCTGCAACTTCCTGAAGGTTTTCTGTGCTGTCCATTCATATTTATCCATATTGAAATTAGTAATTTGCAGGGTTAGATCCGTATTTAATTGCATCGGGAGCTCCGGTGCCACGTCTCTCTCCCTCGCAGCAGCGCCGAGTCCTGAGCCTGGGCGAGTCCTGCGCTCCTGCCGTGCCTTGCAAGTCCATCGCTGTCTGACTGGAAAAAGATAGAAACTCCGAAAAAGCTGGGGCTTTCCATCAAAAATTCACAGTTTTGCAGCACGTATACGTGTCTAGAGCGGAGGTTGAGAGCAGAAACAAAAATCAACTCTGCATAAATACCTCTTCGGCTCTAGGCAAAGCAAAGGTTTTTCCAACCACGGTAGTTGAATTCTCTTAACAATTCGTTAAGCTGACAGCCTGAGACATCCCTACTGCCTTGAAAACACTGTAAGCAGAAATCAAAGCAAAGAAATCAATCAAAAGACGTTGAAAGAGCTATAAATCTTGCTTCATGCTGAAAAAGCAGATCGGGAATGACTACGCAGAATAATAACCATCACTTTACTTGGGAGGTCGCCGTTGCTGCCCTGTCTCAAGAGCCGGTGGTGGGAGTCGTGTTTGGTCCGAATGCTACTTAACTCGGTCTGCCTTGCTTTCAGATGACAAAGAAACCCCTCAGACAGAGCTGGGATGAGTATTGCTATGACTCTGAGCCGGTCAGTACAAGTACACGCGTCTTCTGTGTCGCTGGTGCAGGGCTGCTCCTTTTGCTCACTTGTATTTGTGAGGTGCACCAAGCCATGAGCAGAAACGAAGCGAAATTTAACCTGTTAATGACCCTCTCCCCTGCCCTGCAGTGGTGTTGCTTGTGTGTTAGCTGGTGACAATACAGATACTCTTTCTGTTGCCCCTTTTTTGCGTACTTCCATCTGGAAAGCTTCTTCAGCAACTTGGTTTGCATGCGGTCACCTAGTTTTCGCCAATAGTTGTTCCTTCCTGATGTATAATACACGTTGTTTCGTGTGAATCGGTCATCACAGAGTAATTTGTGATGTGGAAGCGTTGTGAAAAGCGTAATTGCTTCCTGATACAACTGCAAATCAGCCTCTGGAAGCGCTAAGAGGTTGGTCGTTTAGCATCGGCTCATGGTGGCTGTAGCAGCGAATCTGCTGTCCAGCTTCCAGGAAAAAGAAGACAAAACCAAAAGCACCCCCCCCCCCCCCGACCATCTGTGAGACAATCAAATCCTGCTATTACTGAGAATGCAAACAATTCCTCCTCCTAAAATAGTGCTGCTGTCCTTTCCAAATGGATCTACCCAAAAAAGGGCCCGTGATGCTTCTCCCCTTCCCCAGCTCCTCTTTCGCATCCAAGGCAGAGGCGGTGGCTTCAGTCAGTGATGTGCTTTGGGTTCGTGTGGCTGCAGCTGTGTCCCCGTGATGGTCTGTGTCGGTTTTGCCTTGCACCAGAAAGCATGTTTTCAACCAGCTGCATGTTGTCTTTGCTAATTTTGTCGTTTACTTAATGGTTGCCGAACACAGCTAGTGTATCTGGGAGAAGAGGTGAGCTGGGAAGGAGCTGTGGTTCCCTGTGGCTACGTCAGCATGGCACCAGCAAGGTTTCAGCTGCAAACCCTCGCTAGGAGAGGACGAGAGGAAGGGAGTCTGTCCTCCCGAGGTTTAAAAATGTCAAATATTGTATTAGCATTCTTATGAGGTCCTCCGAGATCAGAGAGCAAAGAGTGGCTGCTTCTCTGTATGCCTCAAGACGCTGTAATGAGTTGCAAAGACTTTAATTGCTTTAGGAGTGGGTTAGGCCAATCGACTGGAGGAACGCCAAGAAAACCAAGCCCCAGGTTTGTTTCCTTATCTTGCCCAGCAAAACCATGTGCCCTTACAGTTTGGCTGTTTATCCGGTATTGTGGGTGTTCAGGGTTGTTCTCCCTGACGTTCCTGGTGGATCACGTCTTGGCTTCAGTGACGGTTTGCTCTTAAACATCCTCTAGCCTTTTTCCCCCAAGGGACTAATGGACAACAGCAATGGGCTCTACCTGCTGCAGACTTCCAGCTTATAAAGAAACCCTTTTACATCTTCTTTAAGGTTTTCCTGGCAATCCATGGGTTGCTTCAATTTGCTGATAGTAAGCAGGGGACTCACTCTTGCTTGGAAGTGTTGGATAGGCTGGGAAACTAATTGCCCCAGCAGAATGTTAATGACTAATTTGGTATGTGGGCATGGATTTTGTAACACTTGTCTGCCCTAATACCAGTGAAAAAAATAAAATAAAAAAAATAATAATAGAAATATATATATATGTATGTCATCCATTAAGAAACAATACCTAGCAAAGAGCTGAAATACTACAGAGCGCATCTGCTTTTAAGTAGATAACTTCCCAAAAGCCTTTCCATGCGGATTAATGAGTTTGGCAATTGTTATGTAAATTGTTCATTAAATCGCCTTTGGCATAGATTGTGCTACTTCTGAGTCAGCCATGGTATTTCAGTGTTGCCTTGTGACTTAATTTTGGATGAGCGATGCCACAGAATGCAATTGTTTCTTGGAACGTGGATGGCCAGTAAAAGCGGCACTCGGTACCCCTCTAAAAAGCTTTTGAAAAGACTTATTTGCGGAATTTGCGGAGGCATTTTTTGTTCTGCAGACTCCAGGTCCTGCCTTAGTGGGTATGAAAACTCCTCCAAGGTATCCACAGCGTGTTTGTAGTGGTCAAGGATGCCAGTCAGCCCAGGTTCTGTCGTTCAACATCTTCTCTAAATTGGCCTCGAAATGGGAACTTGTTGCCCCTGAGGATCATCGACAGCAACGTTAGGTTTTATTTTTGGTTTACGGCAGTGCACTGAGCTTCTCGAGTGTTTACTCTAGGGGACAGGACTACATATTAATGGCTTATATTAGATATTTTAAGATGACTTGTATCTGTTCAATGATACTCACTGTTGTGTTCATGTAGCTCTGTTCAGTGCAGATTTTCAGATCTATTTGTGCAGAAGTTTGTGCACGCTTGCTCGTGTTGTAAGGATGATTCACAGACAAATGACCAAAAGAAGCTGTGGATACAGCTACTTTAATTCATTGTCACTGCAGCAGCAGCTACAATTTTTAAATTATACACCTGGATTAACTTGTAGAAAGTCTCTATTTAAATGTTGCTAAATATTTGGAGGTTTAAGATAACACTAGATTGTGTAACACATAATAACCTAATTTTGAATCGAAGACTGGGGATTTTTGTAGGTAGCAATGGGAAAAAGTATTAAATCTGGGCTATAAAGAGGGAGAAAAATAAATAACCCATGGGGGACCCAAGGTGAGTCAAAGCCTGCAAAAGGTCCTTGGCGTTGTTAGTTTATTTACTCAGTTAAGGAGAATTAGTCTTGCTATGTTCCCTAAATATTGGTGTAGGTCAATGTTAGTTGGACCCAGAAAGTCATCTGATTTCTCTGAAGGCATCGGTGAGTGCCGTCAGTCTGGGGAGAATCTGGGTGACTAAAGTGTTCAGCCATGGCATGCTAGCCTCTGGGAGATGCAAAAATTAGTGGGTTTCAAATTCCCTGAGAAAACCTATCAGTATTTAGAATAAAGTTAATGAATAACATATTTGAAATGTTCCCTCCCTTATGCAGCATTTCATTCACTGATTAGTTTACATGGAATTACATACATTTTATTTTGAAATATTTTAAAACAGAATTCTTCCTATTTACTTATAGGAACTCTTAATGGACCAGGACTTAATGTGGAATAAACTGCCTGTAAATGCATAACACACTACATATTGTTGTTAATTCACGGCCTTTCTGCATGCTTGTTGGCCAAAACTCTTGCCAAATAGTACAAATTGAAATACGATAACTCTGGTTTGCTTATGTGAAGACTATTGAAAGGCTGATTCTTCTAGACAGCTTGATTATTTTCGTTATTTATTATTTGATTTTAAATTGTGTGCGCTCTTTCCAATATTTAAGAAGAAAAATTCTGCCTTGGCATTGGAGCTACTCCTGGATTTTTATTGCATCGCATACGTGCTTCTTGCTCTGTCTGCTACGGTGCTGTGAATTGGCGCTCGGTCTGGAACAGGATTCAGAGCAGTGTCCGAGGGGCTGGGTGTCGGGTAATTAGCCACCGTTGGTCTCCATCACGTTAATGGGGCCTCCTGTATATCTCATTTACCGGTGCCAGACTGGAAATGTTCTAGTTGCCGATAAAAGGCTTGGAAATCACAGGATGATATTTACGAAGTGCTGACTTGGCCATCTGGACCTGTTCTGACCTCAATTTCTGTCGATGCTTAATCTTTCTCTTTGAACCCAGCAGGACTGCTTTTCCGTCGAAGGGGAGGACTTGAAGCATGACTTCGAGCGTCTACAACTAGCCATGGAGATGGTGGGGTTTCTTCCCAAGACTCGCAGACAGTGAGTTTCTTTTCCATGTTCACAGTTTGGAGATCAATTAATTGAAAGAATATTATAATATAAAATATTTATATAATATTAATATAAATACAATCCCTATAATCAGCGAGATAATCCACACGATTTTTGCTAACATAACTGTTTTGCTCTACATGATATATCAGGCTGGTGAGAAAGAATAGTGACACTTGACCGTTTGTACAATAAAGGAGTAAACAAAATGTAAAGGTATGAGCAAAATATGCCCCTCATTAGTGTAGTTAACGACTCTATTTATGTAAATTGAGTGGTGGCAGGAAGTAGGTACCTGGAAGTATTTCTTGAACTGTTTATGAATAGTCATGCTTTACTCTGCATGTCATGAATCCAGATCCTGGTTTAATTACAAATCCGGATTATCAGTCATCATACTTAATCCTTTTTCCATGCAATTGCTGGTTTTGTGGGCTCATTTCCAACTGGCCTTCATTCACCAGCACAGTGAAAGTGCCAGTTGAAAAGCTGGACTTCTTAGTTGGATTGCAGTAGTCTTCCACCGATTGCAAGGAATTACATGCTTTACATGAAGATTGTCCTTCACTGAAACCACAAAGTAATTCCTGTTGTGTTAATCGTTGACTGACTTCATTGTTCCAGATTCTCGAGTAGGTTTGAATGAATTTGACATGTTACTAAGGTTAGAAACAGGCTGAGAAAAATATGTATTGAGAAATGATCTGACAGTGAGTATTTTTTCTTTTTTGACGTCATGAGTATTGCTGAAAGGCAAATCAGTAGCTGGAACACAGTGAGAAAGCTTGCGCTTTTTTAGGTAAAAATGTTCAAACAGTAATTTAATGAACCTAGTTCCTTTATCTGAAATCCTGGAGGTTTATGTGGGAACAGGGAATTACTGCTTTGTGCTAATGGCACTTGAAACCCTATTCATCACCTAGGGTAGATGACATTTAAGATGCTAACATCTAACATTTTTTGCCACTGGGTGGATTACCTCCCGCCTTCTTTAAGCATCGTTTTTCCTTCCTTTTAACATGCGTCTGAGCTAGCAGCCCTTAAGTGTGAGACATTGTCCTGCTTTCTGCTCCAATCAGAACTTGTTTCACTTACCCGAGAATCTTTTTCATAAGCTCATGCATTATCCCAAGCATGACAAATTAATTATGAAATCAACACTGCTTTTTCTTTACACTTTCATCACAAGTAGATGAACCCAAGCATACACGCTTTTACTGTGAATAGGGTATACGTCAAGGTATAGGTCCTTATTTTTCATGTCTGACCGCTTTGCATCAAGTGCACGTTGGCATTCTCCTGCAAGCATCACGCAGCTTTGCTCCATGAACAAATGCCATCGCATCCCACTGGCGACAAAGCTGCTTTACAGATACTGCAGCAGCAAGGAGCTAGCAGCACAGGACTAAATTGCTTCCTGTATTCTGCCCCGGGTGACTCGTTACGCAGCAAGAATCAGGTTTCAGTGACAAGGTTTTCTAAAGCCTGTTTATGGCGCAGGCTTGCTGTACTGTAAGGTACTTTAATTGGCAGAGTAAAGCAATCAGTAAGTGTCTGGACTGAACGGAGTAGGATGTCAGTGTAAATTCACAATTTTGATTTACTGTGCAATAACTTTTCTTGGCGGACAAGTTCTTGTATTTCTGCTAGTGAGTCTTGTCAAAAGCATGTTTGCCTCTCTTAAAAAAATGTAGCGGATTCTTCACTGTATGAGCAAATCTGTTCTATTTGGCATTGTGCAACTTCAACAAGAAAAAGTAATCACCTCCAGCTGAGTAGAAAAAGGAAGGACACTTTAAGTGTTGTTATTCTTTCTGAAGTGCTTGTTTATAGCAAAGCATGGGCTTTCACCTTTGTGGAAATGGTTACAGAAGAGAAATGTTTATAACTGCATTCAAGTAATTCATGATGAGGAATCAGCATCCCCATTTTAGGCATAACGAAGGACAGGCTTGGAGATGTGAAGGTGTGTTGTCCAGACATGCTGGTGGCATGGCTGGGAATCAAATTGAATTGTAATCACTTTTAGCTCCCCAGAGGGTGTAGAACAAGGGACAAATGAAGTATATAGCTGAAGTCAGCCATGATTCATCCTTGATGATTTCATTTTTTTCTTCATATGGGGTGCCATTTTGTAACCATGGGTTTGATGTGTTGAACAGCAGGCTGAAAATCAGGTGACTTGAATTATTTTCTCAGGTTTGAGAAAACCACTGCAGAATACTTCTCAAGAAGGCTGTACTGATGCAAGTTTGGTACTTGGCTAAATGGAAAAAAAAATACAAAGTGGATGCTTATTTTGGGCATTATTTTTGAGAAACACTTGGAGATTTGGGACATAAACTGCTTCTGATTGAAAATTAGAGGGACAAGTCAAATATGAAGATAGCACTTGGATGTCTGGGGATTGAAGGGATTGTGGAAAGGGCAGGGTAGTAAGTAGTACAACACATGAACTGAGAAGTGCTGCATTCTTCTAACAGTATTTGGAAGTGTTTTTGTGGTTTTTCAGTGTTCATGGTAATGGGATCCTGATAAATACTTGACAAAGTTTTGCAACCAAGTTTGGCATCGAATGTGTGGTTTGCTTTTTCATTAGCTTTAAGGGAAAAAAAAACAAAGTGAAAATGATATCTCTTTATTTTCTTTAGAATTTTCTCTCTCTTGTCTGCGATACTCCATCTGGGTAACATCCGTTACAAAAAGAAGACCTATCGGGATGACTCCATCGATATTTGTAACCCTGAAATACTGCCTATTGTGTCGGACCTGCTGGAGGTGAGCCTTTGCTTTCTGTCCTGTAACTTTCACACCTAATGAACTACCTTTATCTTATAATAGAGTTTATTTCCAGTTACACTGAATAGTAAGTTGTCTTATGTTAATATGAATATAGCCTGTTCATATTTGACAGTGAGAAGTTACAAAGATGTTCTTCTGAGGCTTTTCATGTGAAGTTTTTTTCTCCCTAATCTTCAGCTTCACTAGTTTAATTGACTGAAAATAGTGTTTCTGTGATTAAAACTTGAAAGATTGCAAGCCAGTTCTAGGTGGAAAGAGAACCTGCCATTCAACATGGTATTTTCTTTAATTGCCAGCCATCAGCTCCCTCACCAGAATTCCCCAAGGCTCCCGAAATCTGTTCCAATAGTTGTGTAAGAAACTCTTCAAGAAACTGGAGCAAGTGTAAGACCATCAACCCACTCTTCTGTTTCACATAGCGGCAATAGGAGATGCGGAGTGAACTCGACGTATTTTGCTGTCTCTTGTTACCCTGCCGGCATCCACAAAGGTCGTGGTAGACCTGCTGGAGGGTGCACCTAAACCATGCTGTAAACCACTTGCAGCTACGAGTCATTCTGAAATGTTATGCTTGTAGTTGGTTAAAACAACTATGTAATCTCTATCCCTTTGTTATCGTCCTTGTCACATCTTACCTGTCCAATTCCCATCGTATCCAATCTTGCTGAAACAGAGGAAGGCACTCAGTGAGTGCAGCTGCCTTAGATTTCCTCAGTCCCTCTGAAAACTCGCTGGATGGTGCGGAAGGTTAACTTCTGCTAATTTTATGTTATTGTCAGAAGTTAACTTGTTGTCCTTTTGTATACGTGTGAGGCTTTCCCGTTCCTTCCCTCAGACAGCTGTTGTGCTATCTTACCCCTCGATCTCCTGGGAGTTGGCTCTCACAGATTTTCATAGCACTTCATTAATGCTCTGAATTTAGGGCGGGGAAAGCTTCTGTAAAATATGGGTATAAGCAGCTGGATGCTCTTTGCATCTTGGACTTCAGACTGCAGAAATAAACAGAAGGAAAATATGAGTTTGGACTAGAATGTTGTTGATCTGACCCTGTTAAAAATGGCTATATTGAGTCGTAGCAAGAACGCCAAGTCATTTAAGTAATCGTTTTTTAAAAAAGCTTTGAATAAGAGAGTGACTTAGAGAGTTCCAGGCTTTGGGTCTTTGCCCTGGCTTTCTTCTGCATACAAATTCTTCTGCAACATCTGTGTGCTGTAAGGTATCAGGGTATTTTTTGCACGCGTACATGTGAAATTGTGCATCAGTTGAGCCATACAGATCCAACTGTGGCTTAGTGCCATGCTCCGGTACAGCATAGGCATGGATACCATGCTCAGTTGCAGATAGTGTCAACAATATGTAGAAAATATACATACATATAAACATTACTATTTTGAAAAAGCACTAGAATCTGGTGTAGCTGAGCAAAATGATCTACTTCTCTTGCTCTTGGTAAGTCTTTTGCAAGCTTACTGATCATATACAGCATAAAAAGCCTGTTGATTAGATAAGGACAGTGCAGATCCCAGGTATGATTTGTGAAAGGTGCTGCTGTGTTTGGGTAAGTGGTGTTGCTTGTTCTTTAAGTTGCATTTATTTGGACGGAAGTGCAGACATTGCCTACACGTGTAAACTTTCTGAGGCACCCAGTCCCTGATCAGCCAAAATAAAGCCAGTAAACTCATTTTAAGAAGAGGCTGTTTTGTTTCTGAAATGCTCAGCCTTTGCAGACCTCAATAAATCTTTTGTAATGTTTATTCAGTTTTGACCAAAAGGAAGGCCAAAGGGTTCAAAGATGTGAAGCACTATTACAGAGCATCCATTGCACTGTTAGCTACTTAAATCTGTCCAAATGAAGTGTAGTGAAATCTGCTTAGCCAGAGACCAAAACTACTGGTCGAAACAATTTGACACTTTGTATTTTGTCTCATTTGGGTAATTATTTTTATTTATTTATCTTGTGGTCACTGAAAAGTACGCGGTTCTGCTTTTCATGCCATTGTTACTGAAAATATGAATTGGCTTTAAAAAGTTACTAATTCCTTCTCTAGATCTTGGCATTACTTACCAAGACTGAAAAATCATCTCCGAATAAAACTAATATTAGTTGACAAATACTTCAGTTTGTTTTCATACAGCCATGGGGTGCTTGGCAGGACAGTCTGGGGTGTAGCAAAATGATGCAAGGAACCATCTCTTCTGTGATCTGATACAGGCAAAAATCCTGGGGGTGTTGTGGTTGTTCTTGTTCCTTAAATGACTTGCTCAATTTGTTCATTCAAGGATTTGATGAGAAAAAGAGAAGAAAAAAATCCAGTTAGGTTTGGTAGAAGGGCAGCTGAATTGGCCATATCTGAGAGCCACCAAGAAGAAGGAATCCGGAGATCCTGATGCACGAAACCAACGGGGTGGTTGCCTTCCTGGGTAGAGGAACAATCAGCCTGTCTGAAATGAAAAAATTAGGCAAAATTAGGCATGTTTTACCTTGGAAAGAGTGGAGCCTTTGAGCTTCTCAGGGCAATTTCAGTAGTTAATGCAACAGCACTGAATAACACTTTTTTTTTACTTTTTTTTTTTTTTTTACCATGATACCTATCCTTCCTCTGTCTCAAGAGATTTCTGATCCTATAAAATGAAGCTAATATGCAGATTTTTGAAGGAATCTGGGAGGAGTTGATGACCTGAGATGGATTTTATTTTTCTTAGATACTGACAACCCCTTCCAATATGTTTTTAGTTTATTAAAACGTTCAGACCAGCATTTGTTGAAAAAGCAAACTGCAATATAGGATTTTGGCCAGACTCCGTGGATCATTGTTTCATTTACAGTAAGACCCTGATTCCTTTTCTCAAGAATAGACATAGCGTGCGGATTATGTGAGGGTTTTGGCAGGTTTTTCTCGGCCTTTGTTTAAACTTTGCTGAAATACGGCGCTGTAGCGTGATGTCAGTTCTGCCTGATGGATTGAACAGGCGTGGAAGTCTGTACAAGCAGTGAAATTATTGCAGGCAGAGGGAGAAATCCTCTTCAGAAACCACGGAGGATTGTGTAAACCTCTTCTGGGGAAAAACCTGGAAGTGCTCCTTTTGGAGCTTATTGGTGGGCTTGTTGGTATCCATCTCTTTCCATCAGTCCAAACAAAAAAAAATCAACGTGGACTTAAAGCAGCAAGGGTTTTATGTTTGGACGTGAAATTCATCCTTGAGCTTTATTTCAGCTTGAGGAGCTGTTTGTTCAGAACTCGAAGCTGAACTGAGTCTTTGGGCTGCAAGTCGGCAAGGATCCGTGGTTTTATTACACTATCGTGGTATGTTTGTGATTTGTGAATTCCTAAGCATAATTATTAAAAGTCATCTATTAGAAATGATTGAGTGACCGATCACCCTGAAGACTATTTTTTCCATTAGAAGAGCAAGAATGTTTTAATTACGTGCATTTACTAGTACTGGAAATTATTTCTGTGGAGGGCTTTGAATAAGGAAGGCAAGTTCTGTCTTCACTGAATAGAATAGTTTTATATTCAGTTGTTAGGCTTAGATAACCAGGCTCAATGCAAATAATGGTAAATATAAGTTATGGACTGTCCAAAATTAGTTTTGCCAAATCTCTTTTGCATTGACCATGTTGGCTTTTGCAGCCAACGTCTACCTCCGCAGGAAACTGTGCTGAAGCTTTTTTTCTACTAAAAAATTATCTTTGGCTGCCCAGAGGAATCCCACAGACAGCGCGCTCCTCGTGTGATAAACATCTCAGAAAGTCATAGAGTGGGGGAAAGGAGACGAGGTCCTCCTCTCCCTCCGTTCTCTGGTTGAAGTTTGGGGTTGCGAAGCTCTGAGCCAGATCTCCAGTCAGATAACTTGGCTTCAAAGAAGGTGAGAATAGAAAGTTAATCTCTTTTTCGGGAAGAGCTGATAGAGAATCAAGTCCATCCCAGCAGTGCCTGAATTTTCTTTCCATACCAAGCAGCTTTAGAACGAGTGCTGAAGGTCGCAATCCTGTTCTCAAATCTGGAAGCAACTAGGAGAGAGAAAAAGATAACTTTTCTTGCTCTCAAGCTGGAAATGGTTCATTTTTCTTCATAACACAATACCCTAGCATTACAGGAGACGTAATCGCAGCCTGCCTGGGCTCCTGCCCAGCCTTTGCGGGAGGCTGCCCTGGCTGTCCCTGCCGTCCACACTGCCTCCCTCTCTCGGCATTTTCAGCAGTGGCAGGGTTGCAGGTCATCCTTCGCTGGGTTTTAGAGATCTAGTCATCCAGCCATCCCAGCATCTGTTCAACTTGCATGTGGCAGTCAACTCTTAAATCTGTGTTTTGTCCCTGTAATTAAAGTAGGAAGTCCTACAGGCCATGTAGCTTTTTTGAGACTTGCCCTTTTAGCACTGGAAAGCAAAAGTCCATGAAACATAACCTAAAAGTATAACTCCCAGGGAACAACCTAAAGCAGTGAGTTGTGTTTTCTTCTTTGCTAATCTCCTAGGGTGGTTTTGTCTCCATTTTAATTTATCACACATACTGAATGCCAGAGGAAGCTTGGGATGCGTGCTTTGGAAACTGCAAGCATGCATGTGCACCAGGTGTCTTTAGTCATTGGCGTATGCCGAATTCATCTTTAGAAAGCTCCTATGGACATCAGGAGTCAGATATGTCCAAGCTCTGACCTTCAATTAAAATTTGGATAATTCAGCTGCGCTCATCGTCAGGCATTGGCTCTCGGCAGTGGTGAAGCAATCAGACCAAGCTCTGCCAGGCCTCAGCTGTGGGCAGAGACCAGGGGGATTGCCTTCTGGGGCTGAATTTCCCATCCTTGCCAAGTATGATTTCGTGTGAAAAGATCATCCGGCGCTATCCCTGCAGTCAGCGTGCAGCAGGTTTGGGGTGGAGGACACACATCTGCAGGTCTCATCCATCGGGAGAGCTTGGGGAAGAGGAAGCTATGGAGAACCTCAGACAGATGGGGAGGGCGAAGGGTCCGGGTACTGTTCAAACCATTTAAAATTCCTATGTTTACTGACAAATCCAAGGCTTGGAAGTGTTCAGGCTGTTTAGTCTGGGCACCAAGAATATTGCATTGGACTGTTTTGATTAGTAACCATCTGATACCCCTCTGCCTATTGCTTTTTTTAGTTTAAAAAAACAAAAAAAGCCAGCACGCAGGCTGTGGGTTTGCAGCAGCCCTCCCTTGTTCCTACTTCAGCGCATTTGCTGTTCATGTGGCAGAATGGACGCTGTAAAACTCACTTTTGTTCCAGGCTTTGCAATTGAGGGACGTCAGCTGATGTCCTGCAGTTGCAAGCTGCTGAAAAAATCGTCCACGCTTTGCTTTTGGCTGCGTGCTTGAGTCAGCAGATGACCCAACTGCGTTTGATGAGACGGGAGCCTGGGACTGAAGAGGAACCGAGTGGGAACTTGGAGCCGAGACGAGGATTGGGTCGATTCAGGCCGCACTTTAGTGCACACGCAGAAAATGATCAGTCATTCTGGCTGGAGAGCCTAGCAAATTGCCATTTTGCTGCATGTAGAGGAATAGAAACCAAATGCGAAAACTTGCTGTGGATTTCCGGACTAACTAGGAGATGGATCCCCCCCAACTTTCTTTTGAAAGGCAGAATAAGATTGCAATAACTGGGGGCTCTAGGGTATCGCTGAGGACAAGTGAGATTAATCTCAAGGTGTTGATGTTTGATTCCTCACGATACAGGACTTGTTGGTAGGCAAGGGCTGTGTACAGGTGACTCGGTGTTTTCTGCTTCTCACGCTGGGGCAAAAAGTTCTTGTTACTGGGTGTTGCAGGAAAAATCATTGTATGCCAACGCACTGGAGTGTATCAGGGAAACTCCCATGACAGTACTTCTGGTAGAAAGACAAATTTTTGTCCGGAGTGGCATCATTATTGCTATGGTTTGTGAGATTAGGCTCAACTGGCTCATTTGCATTGCTCTCACCGCTAATTATTGGGTTAAACCAGTAAGTCAAAGTACATGAACTGCTAAGTTTCCCATTGTCCATGTCAAATCATAAATGGTTGTACCTGTGATTAAAAAAAAATAAGATACGGCCTAGGATGGTTTCAGAAATGTGGATTTCATGCTTCTGACCTTCATTAGAGAAGTTGTGAACAGGTCTGGTGTCTGTATTGAGCCGTTCGGTTATGGCAGGCAGCCGTAGTATTTAGGTCTAACTTGTGTATGAGCATATCATCATCTCTTCTGGTAGAGAGGGCACGTTTGGGATTTCTCGAGAAGATGAAAATAACAGGGACCTGAATCTTGGAGGACAGGAGGCCTTCTCCTGACAGTTGGTGGCAGGGGCTGTTTAATTTGTTGGCACCATTTACCTATTTGCCAAGCGTCTGTGTTTATGCAACCGCCTTTTCTGCAAAGGGCTGATTAGCAAGTGGTTGTCGCCTGGTTGGGAACTGGTTTCTTCAGGGACTTAAATATCAGGTGTGAACATCAGAGCAAATATCAGGTGCTTTTCTTTTCAAAAGGTTTCTTTCTCCTTCTAATTCCTTCCTTCTCCCCACCCTGAAAAACAGCAAAAAAAAAAAACCAAACTAAACTCAACCCAACCCCATCCAGATCTCTCTCTTAAACCAGTGACACTGTTTTGCTTGTTTGTAGAGTAATTTGTATGATGTCATCCTGATAACACTAGAAAGTTGAGTTATTTTGCCAACAAAGGGGAAAAAAGTGTGGGAGGGAGGAGCTGCAGCAGGAACAAAGGAGACCAATGGGAACTTGCTAGAAATGAGGTGGCTGAATGCAGAAAATCAGGTTCCCTTGAATACCGGGGTGTCTGTTTTCTGATGCCGGATTTATGGGCTGAGTTATCTTCTCCCAATATCTAGCTCATTCTTATGCATCGAACATTAACTTTGCAAAGGCTGGCTAAACAGAGTGGATTATTTTTATTTATTTATTCCTAGAATAATCATTAACATCAAGATTTCTGTTTTAGGTGAAAGAAGAGATGCTGTTTGAGGCCCTGGTTACCAGAAAGACAGTGACAGTAGGAGAGAAGCTCATCTTACCCTACAAACTAGCAGAGGTCTGTGCATGATGTTTATTTTTAAAAGGGAAACTCTTGGGATGGTTTTCAATACGTTGAAATGAGTTTGAAATGTACACTTAGCTCTGGTAGAGTTTCTTTTAGTTTTTATTTATTTACATAAAAATAAGTAAATGTAGGAGAAGCCGTTGTGTGTGAAGCTAGAAAACAGTTGACTTTACCTTCTACGCTGTTCTTGGAAAGCAGATTTACACGTTGTTCTGTGATAGTGTTTAACTGTTTTAATGACTTACAGTTGTGTAAATGTTCTCCAGAGCAGCGTTGTGCATCACTGAATGTATGTGACACAAGTTAAGTAGTAGTCTTCATACGTCGTTCCCTAAACTGTAGCACTGATTCATCCCACAACAGAGCGGTGATCTAAGACCTCCAGGAAATTTTTGGCGTGGTTCTGCAGTGCCTACATTAGTCACGGTTCCTGTATGGGAGGAGCAGGAGATCCTCTGCAGAAAATTCCCATTATCGTTTCTGCAGACCTCTCGCATCCCAGGCCCTTGCGTGGGGCTTTGGAGCGGCCACGACTCGATCAGCCTCTCTCAGCTTGTCCCAAGGGTAATCTGTACCGCTGCTAGCCTTGGGGATGGCACTGCATGAAGTGTTTAACTTCTTTATTACAGTCTGCCTTAGGTTACAGTGTCAGCAAATGTGTGTTTTTCCTAAATACGTGGTTTCCAGGAATTTTGAATTACTTTCTGTGGCTGGTAAACAGAAATACCCCTGTTTTCTTCTTACATTCTCCAAAGTATATCAGCTCTATTCTGCTGCAAAACTTGTTTTGGCTGTTTCTGCATCTACCGTTGTTGTATCCCTCCATTTAAGAGCGCAGAGCGTGGCACCGCACCAAGGGCCCGACTTGTTTTTTTTATCCCCTTTTGAGATTGTGTGTTCAAGTGCAGTAACTGAAACCAAACTTTCATCTTGAAAATTGTTTCCTTTGTGCAAGGCTTGAATCTCTCCTAACAAAGGGCACGTATGCTTTTATTTCGTCTTTGTGATGGGTGTATAATGGATGTGGGGTTTTTAGTTTTTTTTTTTTTTTTTCCCCCCGTATGGCTTGGGCACAGATTTAGGAAATTGCTGGAATAGTTTCAAACATAACTATTGCCACCCTTTTGCTGGAGGCTACTTCCCAACAGCAGTGACGATGGAACAAAATGCACCTCTGCTCCTGCAACCACCTCCCTGCAGAACTTGGCAGGTTGGATTAAACTGTTTCTTCTAATATTTTGTGCTGAGCTGCCAGACTTTGTATCGAAACAGTCTTAGTTCCTTCCGTCGAGATCAAAGAGCCCCTGGCACTACCAAAACTGTCTGAGCACGAATTTCTGAAGTGCTTTCCAAAATGTTCTTGGGGATGTCTCTGCTCACGGATCTTAGGTATTCACTGGGAAAGGTTTGTCACCAACATCTGGTAAAAGAAATGAAAAATCAGGGCGTGGTGAGGGGAAAGACAGAGGAGCATTGGACTCCAGTGGCTCATTACATGATCACTGCACTCTGATGTAATCTCCATGACCAAATCACTACCTGTGAATTTCATTGAGAAATAAGAGGTCTCCTCCTGGTCTTGGGAGTAGGAGAGGTGGCAAATTCAGGTCCCTCTGACTGAGGAAGGAGGTGTGGGGTTCGTGAGACATTTTGGGGCTTTACACAGGACAATGCTGTCTGATTGTCCCGCTCATGACTAATTGGACCAGCGGCACAGCTGGCCTTAATGGGGACCAAGGGACTGGTTATTTTTGTGTGTTTTACAAAAGAGTGTTACAGTTGGCTCAAATGGATGGAGTGCTTGAGGTTTTGAGGGTTCGCAGACATGACTGTCCCACCACGGCTCCTACAACTCATAGCTGCCTTTCCCGATAAAGCAACGATGTGTGTAGCAGCCACATTATTTTCCAGATGCTTGATGCTTTTTCATAGATCGTTGGTAGACTGAAAGTTTCAGTGGAATTCAGTGGAATTTGTCTGGAAAAGGCTATACGGCGGTGACTCTGAAAAAAGGATTGTAAAAATGTTATTTTGGCATATGCTTGCTCTTTTACACCATCAAGAAGAGCAGCTTGGATCTACCAAGTGCCTTGTAAGGCTATGAAGAATTTTATATCCACAGCCTGCACCCAAATGTCTGGACAGTGCAGCAGTCGCTAAAAGAAGTGCAGAAACTCAGCAAACGTTACGCTGAAAGAAGGGACTCTAAGAAGTGAGATTTATGGTCCTGAAGCCCGTTGTGTGAACTTTGGGTGGAAATAGGAACTTTTGGGGTTCTGTGGGTAGCACTGGGCATCTACCTTGTGTTCTTGGTTGTCTTTTGCTTCTTGCTGGGCTTTTGGTTACTGGAGGGGAGTTGCAAGTAAGGAGCTGTAGTTCGAGATAAGCATTTTTCATAAAAAGCCTTGAGATCCTACATTTTGAATGGGTTTGTGAGCTTTGATGCGGCTCCGAAGTGCTTCCAGTCCAGGTTTGGGAATTGTTTCACCGTGAGCTCTGACGTTTGCTGATCTCTTCCATCTAACAGCACTGGAATCTATACGGATGACAAGGCAACACGAGAAATACCTTACATGAGATGGCAAACGCTCTCCGTCTGGTCGCAGCCCGGCTCTGTGGGGTCTGTAACCTCAGGGTCCCGCCGTGACAATCGCTGCCCCTCCTTAATTGTCTTGAATGGGCAGAGGAGATGCAGCCAGCCTGGAGTAATCCTTTCTTTCAGAGGTTTGGAAGCATCAGAGCTGAGATTGGGCTTTATTATACCGAGTTAAGTCTTTTCTCTTCAATTTTCCCGAGCTGTAGCCCCACAAGCGCACAAAGAGGATGCCTTTGTTGGATTTGCAGCGATGCCGCATTCCTCTCCATCCGCATGCTTGCTCGCTGCGTTGTTATTGTACGCTGATTAGAAACACTGTTGTGTGGTTTGGGGCTTTTTTTGAAACTGTGGTTCGAGCACTTGGCAGCTCCTCGTTTGAAACATTCTCCTTCATAACAGTTCTAAATTTATATCAGACCCTTTTCGTAGGTCTGTTCTGTTCATCTCTGCAGTAATTCAAGTAAAACTGGATATTTTATTCTGACATCTTTTGATGCTTGGGTAAAAGGTATGGCAAAATGTCCTCGGGCGATATTTGTGATGACAACTTATAACAGGAGATCCCAGCGGCCTGAAGCCCGTGGTGTTGAAGATGACAGCTGCAGCTGTCTCTGTGTTTATTCATATTGTACTTCTGTATTACAACATTTCTTGTTGGCTTTATCCTTTAGAGCTGCATGCCATTTTTAAGTTAGGCAGAAATGTTGGCGTTGTCAACTCTGTGTTTCTTTTCATAAGATGGGTGGCCTTGGAGGATCTCAATCAGATTAACATATAATTATTAAACTTCAACAAGAAGAAGAGGCTCCAGCAAAAAGCAAAAGCACTGCCTCCTGCATCCCAGCAGCTGCCGGAGCTGTCGTCTCCAGCTGAGCAAGTTCTTCCCAGCACGTGCAGGTTTCATTTTACCCTTGTGTCACGCAGTGGGTGCAAGATGTGTGACAGCAGCACCTATCGAGCAGGGCTGTAACCAGGCGCGGAGAGACTCTTGTGAACCGTTCCCAGTTCAAGGTGCCTGTCCTCAGGGTAGTACAAGGTAAAAATCGATACTGCTTTGTAGTTGCAATCCTTTTTTTTTGGAACTGATGGCAAACGTGGGCTTGATTGCACACCCCATGGAGCTGAGCCCTGTGGGGAGCGAGTTGCCTGTACGCACTCGGTCTGCATCTCCAACAGCTGTCGAAATTCAGATGAGCAAGGACACCACATCCATAAATAATGCTTATATTTACCTCTGGCAGCTGCCTCTTATCTTCAGACCCACAGTGGGCTGTCTGCCGTGGAGCTGCCTCCTGGAACCATTCATTTTTCCTTTTATAGCAGCTGGATGGTATTTTAATGCAGTGTTTGAAATGACTGCATAATTTGGTCTGCTGCTAAGGTTCAGAAGCTCTGTGCTGCAGATAAACTTAGAAAAGGCTGCATAGACATGAAAGGCTGTAGTTTTGTTCAGAGGTCTAGGTTCGTTGCCCAAAACAGCTGCTAACGTCTTTATCAGGAGCGAGCCTGTGTATTAACGTAGCCAGCAGCAGTTAATGGATTTCCAGAGAAACCTCGGTGCGTCTGTGCGGGGCGAGCGCCGTGTTTGATAACAGCGAGCTGGCCAATTCCACTTGAGTGAGCAAACAAAACGCAGCAGTGAGGACCCTTTGAAAAGAGGAGATCCGACTGCGGGAGCAAGAGAGCCGTCGGTGATTTCTCGGGTGGTATCTGGCTTCAGGTCTGCCTTTCACGTGGGCATTTCTGCAGCCACAGGGTTCTCCTTCCTAACAAGGTGAACTGTAACAGGCATGTAAATGAAATAGAGACAAATGGGATTTTAATGGTAGCAGAATAATGTCTTCTGAGAGTTGCTGGGCCCCTCAGCTCCAGACTTTGTTTTTTCATATATGATTACATGTGTTTTTGCAGTCTTCCCTGACGGGTCGAAAAGTTTCATGAGCCACATTTCGGGTATCCAAAAGAAAAAAACAGCAGAATGCTAAGCAGCTTGACCGATGGCTGGTAGGGAACATGCAGCAGCAGGTCCAGGAGCTGAGCACTTTAATCAAAGCTTCGTGGAGAACTTGGGGGCTGCTAACCAAAAAAAAATCCGTCTCTCTTCCTTGTGTGTAATCTGAGCATCACCTTAAACTTAATCTGTGCAAGGAACTGCTCTTCTGGGCCACATCTGTCTTCCTGCTTCTATCTAAATAATTCAAAGAATTCAGTTTTTTTTTCCATCTCAGCTTGCTGCAAGGCTCCGAGACCATTATTTTATGCCTTGACAAATATAGTCATTTACCTCTCTGAAACCCATCTCAGCCGGTGTTTCTCTCTCCGATCGACCTCCGCATTCTTCAGCTTATTCCCCCTGCCCGTGGCACCGGAGACCAGCCCCGTATCGGAGCTCGTCGCCCGTCCCCACCTTGTTTCCATCCCGTTTGTTCTGCTTATCGTGCTGGCGTCTGTCACCTGCTTTTTTTTTTTTTCCATGTTCTTCATCAGATGAGGAAAGAAACTCATTATCAAAGTAAATACATCTGTTAGTGAATCCTCTTTTATGTCCTTCCAGAAAACAGATTTTTCCATAATGCCTTCAGTTCATTTAGTTCTGTTGGCATTTGCATTTCTGTTCTGTTTGCAAAGCCAATGACTTTGCAAAAAGACTTTGTTTTAACAGACCTCTATAGTTTTCAGCTATTTGTGACCAAGGAGGTTTTTATCCCTAAGGGGTTAGTTAATTAATTAATTCACGCTTTCTGAAGAAGTCTGATGTGAAAACACCAAAGAGAAGGGAAATGAAAGATGCGAGACAACTTCTTGGGCAACAAGTAACCTGATTCTTCAATTCCTTCAGGTTTGAAAAGCTGTGTTAGGAGCTGCTCGTTTGATGTGATGAGTGTCACTGTAAATGTCTTCTAGTTAACTGAATGTGTATTCACAGTAAGTGGAAAATAGCTGTCTTAAAAGCCAGAGGAACTGAAAGGGACTGAGTGGCGCGTCCTAGGATATCCCTGCAAGCAGAGGTGGTGGAGCACAACAAAAGAAAGGCAAGCTGTTGCCTGCCCCGATGGCACTCTTCCTTATGGTGACAGCAAGACCTGGGATGCAAACAACATTTTTAGTCCCTCTGCCTGGCCGTGAGTGTCCCTAGTTCTGCTAAAACTCCATGTAGCGACGAGTTATTTTGAAATTTTTATTTCCAAGCTCATGCAGGATATAACGTGCTGTCATATCTTTGCTGAAAAGGCTGCAGGCCAGTAACTCAGCACGTGGCTCTTACATGCAGGGAGTTATGTGGCCGTGGAAGCACGCCGTAGCCATTCCGCGATGGCATGCTGAATGCCCAAATTTCAATTGAATGCATTCTCAATCTGCGAAATGCTTTTTATTCTGCACAATGACGTGCAGCTGTAGGTCCATGTGAAATCAGCTGATGATTACTTAGAAAAGCGCTTTATGCAATCCAGGTCAGCTTTGCTAACAGAAGTGTTCAGGCTCGTGAAAATCTACGTACAGAAAAGACCAGAGGGTGACGAGCATCGAACCCGTGTTCTCCGTGGGATGAAAAAGCAGGGGGTGGCAGCTCGGCGGTCCCGCCGAGGGTGACGTTAGAGAGGGGCTGAGGTTACTTGCCTCTTGCTGCTCGCTGTTCCCAAATATTCGTCGCCCCTGGGGTGCGCTGGCCTAGAGGGAGTCTGGGAGCGGGGGGGACTGCTGGGTTTGTGTCCGCTTGCTGAGTCCAGTTGGTTCAGTACAAGTCCAGCAAGCACTAGCCTTGCACTGGGTGGAGAAAGGGGGAGAGGAACCAGGACCGAGGGTGGCTGATGGGGCAGGCGCATCCCTCCCTTGTGGTGACGCTAAGCCATCGGATCTCCTTTTCACATCATGATGCGTCGCTTCGCCCCAGCCGTCCTTACACGGGGTGAATTTATTGCTGGGGAATACAAGGCACTCGGCACGTTCGTGGAGATACTCCCGGGACGGTTATTTCGGACGACAAACTGTGCTGTGATCGTGGGCTGAGCCTGGGGAGAGCACTTTATTTTCGGCGAGGTAACAGTTAATTGGCAGAGACGCAAGGTAGCGAAGCCTTGCGGAGCAGACCTTAATGAGAGGAAAAAAGTATTCCATTACAGCAAAGAGCTGAGTGATGTTTCATTAGCTCATGTGCTAGTGGTGGTACTGCCTGATGCCTTTTTCAGAGCATTATAAAGAGAAAAGGAATGGAGTTCCAGGGCCAAGTTTACGAATGGCATGACATTATCTAAGATATTTAAAA
>VXAA01001141.1:117919-209233 GCA_013399115.1 Anseranas semipalmata
GAACACTTAACAGACTGAAAATAACAGAGGGGAAAAAGTGGGAAGGAGACAAAATAATTAATAGCATGCAAAAAATGGGATGAACATTCTCAGTCCTGAAGTATAAGGGCACTTAATAGACTGGAAAGGAGCAAAACTGCTGGAAGCACCTACTTATACCAGACACCATTAGCTTATGAGACTCATTGTCACCACAGGTCATTAACGTTTGGAGCTTAGCAGGATTCCTTTGAAGACTTAGTACGTTGATGAGCGTATTCAGAATTACAGAAAAATATTAATAGAATAAGCCTGGAACCCCACAAAGCTTCTAAGAGACCTGCAAGCGTCTCCGCTTCAGGATATGAAAGCAACCTGTCAATGCAGAACTTCAAAAGAAACTTCTTCACGGGATTAGGTTTCTCATTTTCTCTTCAGAACGCCAGGAACAGCCGTGCTCGGTCACAGAACGTGGCCTAGACAAGACTCTTGGTTTTCTAGGATCGGTGGGCTGCACGTGTTTCGTTGCGAGATGCAGCATCCTTCCTCTGTTAGGAAGACCGAGTCCATCAACGTTGGGGCTTTTATAACCTGCTTTGATGATTTTTTTCACAGTATGGTATGAGTACGTGCCCTCGTGTTTCAGTGAAGCTGTGCGTGGCAGATGGTGCAGAGATTTGGCCGAATGGAACTCGTGTCTCTGAGAATTTCCCAGAACTGCAGAACTTCATGGTAACAGCATCTATCTGAGCATCGGGGGGGCTTTCCATGAACTGCTCTGCCCGTAACCAACCTCCCCACTCCAGATGCCCTTAGTCATCAAATCCATTCTAGACTCTGTTAAAGGTTCTTCTAATTACATCTGATTGCTGAAAAGGCACTTTAATTTCATAGAGTCCCTTTTGTATGTGTCCTCAGTAGTTCCTTGATTTAAATTTAGGCTAAACTCATGCGAAAAGCTTTATAAGAATGGAAACAACCCCTTCCTGAATTAGCAAGTCGGCTTTTCCCACGCGGCGTGTAATTTTGGTATCACCGGTTGGAGTATGGGATTTTCTGTGTAATCTCAATCTGAGTAAATCCAGGTTGGTTTCTTAGCCAGCTGACAAGACCACTCATGTAGGACGGGGCGTGCTGCACTGACCGTGCCTCTGTAGCTGGAGCAGGAGGTACGCCGAGGACTCATTTCGCATCGAGGAGGCTTGCCAAAAAAAAGCCTGTAGTGAGGACGACGACAGACTGGCAAAACAAGTGTTTCTGTGATAGCATCTTCTGCTTGGGAAGGGCCAACAGAAAGGCAGGATTTGGCTGTTACAGCTCAAGTGCTATTTTTGGCCGCGTGTTGTGCTTCACGGTAGGAATGCTGGTACATTGTGCCCGTGAGCTTGGGAGCAAATTTCTCTAAGTGTAGCCTACGGTTTCCTCCTCGGGTCAGGTCACGCACCTCGTTCTTATGTCACTGAGTAACCTATTAATTTATTTATGTACCGGTTCCGCTGTGAAAACACGGACAAAGGACCTGGAAGTCTGAATGGGATCTCGGTTGTTGATACAACAGGTGGAGAAAAGCCTCCTCTTTGCCTTCGAATTGGGCTGCCCGATGACTCCGCTCTTCTGCAGCTCTTTGTGCCGAGCTCGTGCTCTCCCCTTCAGCAGGACATCTCCTCTTGCACCCTTTCCTCCATGGGGAGAAGTGAGAACCACGGACTTGTTTTCTGGAAGAGTTTTATTTCAGGAAGAGAGGGTATTTTTGTTCCTTTTCTCTTTCAATTTGTTTCAGATCGCATTTTCTAACCACACTGTACAAATCTGAAGGCTGAAGACTTTAACTCAAATCTTTTTAGGAAGATGACATTTGCAACCACATGGCTCCAGAGTGGAAACTGAGAAAATCACTAAAAAGATCTTTGCTGATTTAGTTGGGTTCTGACTGTAACCTGGGTGATTTTTCTGAAAAGCGTGACCACAGCACGTTACAAATACTCAGCTCCAATCTGACAATATTAAAGATGGGAGCTTGCAAAACAGCTCTAAAAATAAATAGCAGGCGGGCTGCAGTTCGTGACGGGAGTGACGGGTCTCCCATCTGTCCTCTTCAAGTCCTGCCTACCACCAGCTGAGATACAATTGACACCCACAGGAGATGTTGTTCTTGTTTCAGATTTTCCACTTCATTTTCCCTATTTCTGTACGTACGATGACAGGAGGATGAGTAAGGAAGGGAAGGTTATTCCCTGGGAGCCGTGTTAGTACAGGAATGGTGATTTCAGTGGGAACATAAGTGAGATAGAGAGTGGTGCGAGGATGAACAAATTAACACATGATGAAAGGAGTGGAATGACATCTTAAAAAGATATATATATATTTAATAATAATAAAAGTTGTGTTTTCCTATTTGCTAGACTAGCAGGTAAGATCTGAAGGACTTTCTTGTTAACCTGATGTTATATTGAGATGGGAAGATTGTCTCGCTGGGCAGAACCACTGATTTTACTTCTCTGGTTGTGGTCTGGATTTTCTGGGAAGAGTGTCCGCGTGGTTTGAACACCTCTGAGCGATGCAGGCTGGCGGATTGGGATGGGCCTTTGCAGGGAAGAGACTGGGGAAGGTACCAAGAAATGGGGACTAGAGAAGGGAGAGCACAAGAAGAGCTAAAATAAATGTGTTTGATATGTAAAGTTGGAAGTTAGTACAAAAGAAAGCTCTGGATCTGAGAACTTTGTAAGCAACTTAAAAAAAAACTGCAGTGCTTAAAATGCTTCTTTCAGCGTTGTAATGGCATTTCAGTCTATTTTTTTTCTCATTATCAAGCTCACCAAATGATAAGCAAGGTCTGGAAACCACGAGGGCCGCTTGCATCTTCTGGGTTTACCGATGCACTGGCAGTACCCCGCTGTCCCCTGGCTTCAGGGTGACAGCAGGAGGTTTCTGCCGGTGCGTGGCAGCCAGCTGGGCAGCCAGACGCTTGTGGTAGTGCAGGGCTTAGGGGTTTTTTGGGGCTATATTGTTTGCTGCTACATTCATAGAAATAAAACCTAAAAATGAACCTTTATATGAAAGCTCATAGCATTTCTGAACAAACTTTTCCTTTTTTGTAATTAAACTCCTCTTACATCTGTTGCTCCCTGTCTTCTTCCTGTGATCCTTCGAAAGGTTTTCCTCGTCCTTAATCAATGCAAACAAAAATCATGAAAAGCCTTTTCCAGGCTCAAGTCAGCACGATGCATTAACAATTCAAGGTCTCTTAGGAAAAGCAAGCCGGAGAACGACAGGATTTTAATATGATGCTAAGATAAAATATGAGTATGGAAAATTACATCATACTTGCTCAGCCTCAGTATGATATAATACTCCTTGATGCCAAGATAGGGATTAAGCTAGAGTCTGATATCCTGCAAGAGCACTTTCCTCTGGGTGTTAAGCCTCTGTTTAAAAAAAAGCTAAGCCCGCCTGTCTCAGCCCCCGTCCTGTGACCCGAAGGGGAACCACAAAAGCTGCTTAATCTACCTCTCACCACGGGACGCGGCTGTGAACGTAAACCAGACGCACGATGCTTTAGGTAACGAACAGAAAGCGAGCAGAGCAGCAGGAAACCACCATTCTCCGTGCACACACGTATGACTTGGGACCCAGCGACCAAGCTGAACCCCATGTTAGATAGAGTTAGTCACCACAACCTGCATGTGGACAAAAAGAGGGACTTAGACCTTGTCTCATTCCAGCAGCTTATAGCTTTTGCATCTGTTCTTCAAATCCAGCAGACCGGTGACCTGCTCTCCCAGCTTCAGTGAGCCACGGAGAGGATCTGATGCTCAGCCAGGTTTTGTATGCGGTGTTACTACACTTCATCACCAGCCTTCTCCTTTTCTGCTCCCTCCCTAGCTTAGCTTCGCAGCTACGCGTCTCTCCCATCCGCTGCTCCATTTCAGAATAGGAGCGACAGACTTACCAAACAGTGCCTCAGCTGTTCTCCTGTCCATACAAGTACCAAAATAAGCCGAATCCACCTTAAAAATGTTTTCTTTCCCCAGCCCTCACAGAGCAGCAACAGCAGCAGAGATGAACATTTAATTGTGATACTATTTTGTACTCCTGCGACGCTAACACTGCATGAACGTGTGCTAGCGGTCCTATTAGAAACTGGCACCTCTGAGCTCTGTTTAAGTAAAACTATATTTTGTGCCTGCTTTGTGTGTTCACGTAATTCATGCTGGCTGCAGAGATCGTCATCGCCGAGGCGGCTGCGTGCACTGAATGCCCGAGGCTGTCGGGAAAGGACGATGGGCTTCTGCTCCTGTTGATTAGATCCCTTTCTGAGATAAAAAGTAGGTGTATTATGAGAGCTGGAATTGCTCTTGTTTCTGCTGCTTCTGATCTCGTTCGTATCCATAGTAGTGGTGTAGCTCTTCACACTGGCTAAGCATTGCCAATATTAAAAAAAAAAAATGTTTTGAAGAATAGGAACTGATTTATTCCATCATTTACTCACCCATGCAGCGTTATTCTGTTGAATAGATACTTTGAGTGAAATAAGATGACAAATATACTTTTTTCCTGTTTTTTCCCCCCTACTTAAATATTATATATAGCACTCAAACCCATAGCAGTGATTGAAGGAGGCATCAGCAGAAAACATCAGTTAAATACCAAGGGCAGCATTCAGTAGGTATTAAAATGTGTTTTTTCCTCTGACTCATCTTGGAATAAGACATGTTGCAATAAGTACAAATGTAATTATGAAGCTGAATTTCACCTTGGAGAATAAATGGGGAAAAATGGGAATGGCTGATAAGGATTTAAAAACAGACATCAAATTATAACAGAAATCAAATCCTGTGTATGATTTGCAGATCTCTAATTTTTTTTTTCTTGTAGGCTATCAGCAGGTTCCTGGGTTTTACTGCCAAATCCCAGTGAGCAGAAAAGAGAATTGTTTCATTGGATAACACGCAGAAACTGTATTCCACATATTAAAAGAAAACCAAGCAAACAAAGCCCCCGTAGAGCCACTATAAATACGTATACAGACTGGATTTTTGAGGGATTTCCTGAAGAGGAAGAATCCTGGTGCTTTTTTAAATTTTTTCTGGATATTTCATTGGAAGCACCGTTCATCCTTGTATAGAAATTATAGGAAGTCTATCAAAGGCCCTAAGGAAGAACGGGATATTTCCTCTCTTCCTGTGTTCGTATCTTATTTCCTGAAGATAATAGGGTTCTCCATTTCTCTTGTACACAAGCAGCAAACATAAAGTGTTTTATGGCGAGTGGATTTACCTACAGAACTTAACTCGTGTCGTTATTGCGTTTTACGTAAACTCTCACAAACTTCGCACTCATCACAAAGAAAAGTTTCTTGTCATCATGGAACTATTGTGATTGATTTTGTAAGATTTTGGTAATCCCAGCCTGAAAGGAGAGTGTGTGCTGCTTGTTTTCTTCCTAGAGGGCAGGAAACACGTGCACACGTGTGCATTTGTAGCTCCGTATGTGCTGCGGAGGATTTCTTGCTTTACTGGGAGAGGAAAGTTCATAGGTAGTTTCTGTGGCTGTATTGAGAGCGTTCATGTTTTAAAAAATTGATTTTTGGAGATTATTGCAAGTTCTTATTGGGAAGTTCGCATTAAGAGTTGCTTGTATAGCCAGATTTTTGGGGATGGGTGGGAATTTTGCATTTGTAGAATACAAGGGCTGGCTATGGGCTTTTACCCGGCGCGAGCAAATAACACCGATATTGTCTATCATGAGATGCATACACACACATGAGGAAATACAGAAAAATGGACAAAGAGGGACCTTGATACACAAAGCATATTTCTAACACGTCTGCTGTTCTAGACCCAATGAATTTTCCAGAGTTGTGCCTGAGAAATGACATTGAAACATCCTGTTTTCAAGTACTCGCAGCTTTTAGCAATTCTGGAGTGGATGCATTGACCTCGCTCACATGTCTGCTTTGTCCCCTGGTGAAAAATGGGGTGAGGATGTAATAACATCAAGTTGACCCCAAATTGCTGAATTGTTAACATTGTGTTGACCAAGGGCATCGTTCAGCACGTCTTTGTGGATGTTTCACAGATTTGCGTAATGCTGAAGAAGCAGGATAAGGGTTGCCCACTGTTGAACTCGATGGGGTTTTAATCCTCCCCAGGGCTTTAATTCACTTTGGTGCTTACATCTGCTTTCCAGTTCTGCTTTTTAATTTCAGTTCTGATAATCTGAGCCTGTACTTAGTAACTGGGGTCAAAAATGCCAGCATTTTTATGGTAGTGACCCAAAAGCTGCAATAACAGATTGCTGCTGTCCGATGCGCCTGGCTTGAAGGGAGTTTCTTCCATGCAAAATGGTCTTCGGGTTTCATGCGGCTCTTCCTGCGCTCGTGAGATGGTAGCGATGGAGTAAGTCAAAGGCTGCATCCCTCCAGAGCAAACTCAGTGGCTGGTATAAAGAAAATCAATTACAACTAGATTTTAAACTGGTCAGCAGATCAGCCTGTACCCAAGGATCCATCTCCCAGCCTTTTCAGTGCATGGATGTAACGTGCTTCCCAAGCCGTAGCGAAAGCGACGAGCTTCGCTTTGCTTCTGTTGCCTTCTTCTGATTTTTGGAGTCTCCGTGTCGATGGTTATTTATTTTGCGCAGGCATTTTTTAAACAAAATGTTAGTGGAAGTGTTTACACTGGTTGCAAGAGGCCTTTATGCTGTGTTTTTGTTTGGGGCGAAATGTTTAAAGTTGGATGTCGGAGGCCCGTTGCTGTTACAGATACGGGCTCTGGTTTGTTTGGTTTGGACAGAGTAGGTGGGGAGAGGATTTTGAATTTGTCTCACTCTGGATCTCACTGGAGTTCGTGGGGTTTGCACTCCAGAAAATGCTCGTCTTGGCTATGGGATCATCTGATTAAAACCATATCGCCGCCAGCGGGGTCTTAATCGCTTTTTCTGTAGCAGGTTCTGTTCGCCTTCTGGTCCCCGTGCAGTCCCTGGGATGTTGCTGCGGTTATGAACCGGTGCTCTTTGCCTTTAAAAGCCCTTCAGGACTTGTTTCCACCCACCCTCTATTCTCCAGACTTTTTTTTCCTTTAGTCTGAAAACTTCCTAAAGATTTATGTTTTTGTTGTTCGCGTTGAAATCGCGCTTGCCCACGCGTCAGGTTAGGAAAGGGCCAGGAGCCAGCACCGACTGCAGAATTGTCCTGGTTTGGGCTCCAGGACCGAGTCCAGAGTCTAGAAAATGGGCAGCTTGTGACATTGCGGTGACAGGGTGGACTTTGCACGAATACAAGCTCCAAGCCGGAGTTTCACAGTTTCTGGCAGTCTTGGAGCTCCAGGTATGTTCAGGGAGAAAGAACGCTGCGGAAAGACCCGAGGTTTAAAAAGGAGCAAGAAGTAAGAATGGTTTTCTAATGAGATTTTTAGAGTCGGTACGTGCAGTGCACAAGCTGTAAAGTGAAGGGACACGTTTGCTTGTGAAGCTCTAAATTTGTGGCAATCTATTTTGTTTTCAATATTTGAAGCCATAAAATTCACCTGGCTAAACTGCAGCTTTTAGCATGAAATTATTGCCCTTCAATTTTTATTTTTTTTTAAAACAAAGATTGTGTCAGGGTGAGTAAAAAGCTGCTGTTTTAACCAAGGTTTTAGGAAACAGAAAGGATGCTTTCAACTAGGTTAGCTCTGCATAAGCTGCTGCAGTTTCTGAATATGTAGCAAGGTGAAAGAAACCATTCTGGCATTTATTTACAGCCTGAATTCTTCTTGTACCAGCTCTGCCCGTCCCGCCCGCTGCGCAGGCTTCGACAGCACCTGACGGAAGCTGTGCAGAAAGAGGGTGTGCTGAAATACCGCCCTTTGCATCATCACATCCAGCCTTTTTCGGGTTTCTGCTGTTCTGAGTCATTGCTTCTGAGCAGGGCAGCAGGAATTCGAAAGCCCGGCACCGGGGCCGTGGTGCTGGGGGTGGCAGATACGGCGTCTGGTGAGCACCAGCAGACAGAAGATGTGCTTGTATTCGAGAGACTTTGTAATCTTAGGAATTAACAGCCTGAATGTCTACCAAAGTGTCTTGCAGAGGCTTTTAATTTGAGCAAATTTGGTTTTCTGAGATTATATCTTTTGCCATCACTAAAACACAGGCTGTCGCTACCGAGACTTGGAGTCCCTGCCCCAAAACGCTTCAAAGAGAGATTGTAATTCTTCAGTCTGTCGCCCCTTGTTCGTTTTGGCAGAAGATGTTTCCAAAAGTAGATTTTCTTTTAAGTCAGCCTGAATCTAATGCCCATCATGAGAACTCAGGGGCCAATTGCTTTGGCAATGCAATCTTACGAACAAAACCAAGTATCTTAGTGAACGTTGGCCAGCCCTAGCAAGTGGCACCCCTAGCATCTAAGCAGCAATGCCTGTAATCAAATATTCTTCCTTGCTAGTCCTATATGCAGGAAACCTATTGCTTAAAACCTTGTCCTCAGTTTATTTCCTGCATCACCATGTTCAAGTGCGTTTGATCTATTTTGTTTTTGAATCAGTAGGCAATATTTCTGTGTGTGTGCAAGATGTTGTGCTTTCTTTGATCCCGGAGAGATTGTTTTGGCATCGCATGAGCTATTTTTATTTTGCTTTGGGAGTGAATTTTATGAGCGCCACAGCGTTAGAGATCTGCCTAAATGGGCATGTAACGAGACATGCAAGAGACAAGAAGCTGGAGATGACAAACGCTGCTTCAAAACACCAAGCAGGAATTTGAAGATGAACCATTCCCCGGAAGAGCTTCATGGGATTATTTATTTTGGCAAATGCAAAGACCGAAGAAACTGGTGGAGCAGCCTGTAGAGCTTCCATTTGTTATTGTGTAGTTGAGAGCTTGCTGCAAGCAAGTTTTGTGCTTTTTTTCAGTTTAAAAATCTGAGGTAAATCACAAGGACTTCTAAGGTGGTGGTTTTAGAGGAGTTAGGTTATAAATCAGGGAAAGCAAATGAAGGGAGGCTACGTAGAGACAAACCGTACGTATTACGTGCCGTGCATTTCAGAGGGCATCCCCAGTTAACATACGTACGAGTTAAAAGCTGCGTGTTGCCTTCAGCAGGTCTCCCGTGTTCGTTCCCTCTTTCTTCTCCAATAAATCCAGGTACCAAATGTTTCAGCTGTGTGTGATGCATGCAGCGTTTCCACGGTGTGAGCTCGGTGGCATCGATTACGTCTGAGCACCGGCGCTTTGGAAGGAGGAAAATTCCATCGCTAAATCACCCAGGAAAAGTTCAAACCTTTAAAGCCTCAAGTAGAAAGGATGTGTAAGGGTGTATTTTAAATGCTTTGCGGCACAGGCGTGGATGTGAGCGTGTGGTTCAATCATTTCTGGAATAATTACAGGCAAATCCTGAATATTGCACACCAGGTTGTGCTATGAACAACGGGGAGGTTTTGGCAGGCTGAGCACCCTTTACGCCGCCTCTCCTCGGCAGCGATACCCCATTGAGCAGGGAAAATGAGAGCGAGACGTGTTGAACGGGACAAGTTGCTGCGTGGGTTTTCTCTTGGCCTTTCTGTGTTTAAAGGACTTTATGGGCTGACATTATTTTAAACCGTCTGTGCGGTGGCATGTAGCAATGCAAGATGAAAGCCATAGATGAAAAAAAAAAAGAGGGGGGGAAGACTTGTTTCCAAAGCGGTCCATTCCAGCGTTTGGGGGAAAGCTTGATATCATGCTCTCGAAGTTGTAGCAGCTCCTTAATTTGAAAAGAAAACAATATTCCCTCCTTATGCAGTATATCTATGCAGCAGATATATCCACCACACTGGGGTGACAGCGCGGCTGCCGGGGAGTTATCGGGATTTGCTGGTACAAGCGAGAGAAGAAATTGGCTTATAAGGAGGCAGCAAAGTTGCAAATGAGATCCATGTGTACATACGCATCCCCCTGCCTCTTATTCTATATGTGCTGCTTTTGCCAGCTTTTATGTTTACAGCCATAATGTCTAAAAATAACTATTGAAAGTTGGAGATCGGGGCTGGTTATCGTGCTGGGGTTCCTGGGTCCGGAGCAGAGCAAGGAGAGCAGCTCTCTGTGGGCTTGCCATCATAAAAGGGGGGGGAAAAAAAGCAATCTATTGTAATATAAAACCATATGTGACTGTACAGAGGAAACAATAGTCTTCTTCATTGGCTTTATATAGAAATGGTTTTCGGTTTGAACTGCATGCCTTTGTGTTCGACCGGTTAATTGGACTGGTTTATGCTGGGACGGATCATTACAGCAGCGAGAAGCGTCGCTGCCTTGGCCTTTGTCCTTCCCCAGAGACAGATTGGTTGGTGGCAGTGTGTGACAGTGACACCAGTTGTTTTCCAGCATTACCAGAGTAAATCGGCTGAGAGAGAGCATGGAGGTAGAGAGCTGGTCTTGAAGTTTTGCATTAATCACTGAAATATTTCCCCACAAGCTTTGGAGGGGGAAAAAATATCCATTCCGCATTGCTTATAATAAAACCAAGAAAAATCCCGAGCTCCCCCAAACCTTCCCTTCAGAAAAGGGAAGAGAAAGCAGTTACTGGAAAATACATAGACCTGTTTTCATTTCCAGGTGCCAGCCGGTTTCCAGCACGCTTGTTGGATAACTCCGACGTTTCGACAGCTCACCCCGGGTCTCTAAAAGCTCCGTGTTGGCCCGCAGCACAACAAGTCCTTTCAGCCCCGCTGCTCACATATTTTCATCGTGCCCTTGTTTTTGGTTCCTAGCAATGCTGGTTTCGGGCAAGCGCATGATTCCTTGTTAATTGTTGTAAAGTTTCATAATTATCCCTGCAACGTTGCTTATCTGGCAGTGTTTTATGGCAACTGAGCAAGAAATAGCTGTGGCCACATTAGGCTCACGGCTGGCGTTGTAGGGAGGCTTGCGCACGCTGAGGATTTGGGAACATCCTCAGGCTGCCGTGCTCGGGATCCTGGTAGGAGCCTCGGTCTGCATTATTGCCTTCTCCACTTGCAACTTGGTGGAGAGAGACCACAGACTGGATTAATTGCACGTAGCAGCCAAACTTTGGCAGAAGAGCACGCGATCACATTCAAAGATGTCATCCCAAAATATTCAGGGGAAAAGAGGGAGCTTTCAGTGGGAGCAAGCTGATAGAAAGCAAATGATGCTACGTGAGCTTCGCTCTTTTGCTTCACGTCGGTGACGTGAGGCCACGCAGCTGACATCTTGGTGGGAGGGTTGGTGAGAGGGGTTTCGTGCAGCGTGTACGAAGCCTCCAATTTGTTATAGTTCAAGGTTTTATTGAAATAGCTGTGTGTGAACCCTCTGTTTCCTTGTTTCTTCTTACATAGCAGCTAAAACCAACCGGTAACTCGATGGTCGCTGCTGGTATCACAGGGTTTTGGGTGGTTAGTGCATGAGGAAGCACTGTAGTACAACTCAAGGTAATAATTTAAACCAAGGAATCGCAAGCAAAGATAGCCCTTGAGTATGAATTGCTGCTTTCTGGCCTGGTGTGTAACTACCTGTGCCAAAGGACGTGTATCGTGGAGAAACGTGGGCTGGTTACCCTCCTTCATACATGTTCTTCATCGCTGCCAATCGAGAGAAATCTCTTGCGTCGTGGTTGAGAGGACCACGATGTTGATGGCCCTTCTGAGGAAGCCTTAGTTCTCTTTCTAGGGGATTTGTAGTGCCTGGAAAAGTTGAAACATTCAGCAGCGTTCACAGATTTACTACGTGGCCACGCGGGTTCCAGCCTCCCACCAGCACCAGGCGGTGCCTGCCCCACCACATGCTTCCGCACCGCTTGGTGGTTGCTGTGCAGCGTCCACCCTCCTCTTTCCTTCTCCCCGAATAAACTCCCCAGTGATCTTGGTGAGGTTAAATACGTGTATTTTTTCTTTTCCTTTCTCCATCGGTGATGGGATTTATTGCGTGATCTCATGCATCATCCACTTGAGCGCACCAGAGTAAGCCAAGCCAAAGTCCAGGGCACGTCTCATGGTTTGGCTGAGCAGAACACCCGATGGCTTCAGGACTGGTGGTGTATGCAACATAAACTAGAATAGTAGATAGAAGCTTCGGCGAGGGCGAAATACGGACGTTGGACGTGGTTGCTTAAGAAGTGAAACACATTTCAGTGCAGAGCATGAATCATTTCCAATCGCCTTTTTCTTTTTTTCTTTCAGGCTGTGACCGTGCGAAACTCCATGGCTAAATCATTATACAGTGCCCTCTTCGACTGGATAGTTTTCAGGATTAACCATGCGCTCCTGAACTCGAAGGACATGGAGGAAAGCACCAAGGTAACGTTTTGCCAGCTGCTTTGGCTGCACAGTTCTGTTTTAAAATGGGTAACTATGGGATAAAACATTACCCAGGCTGCTGACGGCAAATTGCTTAACGTAAAGTTAACTTCTCCTCGTGGAACATTGCTGTTAATATTTCAGACCGAGTACATCATTATTTTAAGTGGTGTTTGCTGAGCCAGGAACAGTGAAGCACCTCGCATAATATATCCTCAGAGCGGCCGGGGAAAAGGGTTGGGTTTAGTCACAAAAGCCTGGTCCCCCACCCCCTCCAGGGGCAATGCCAAATCCTTCTTCCTCCTCATGTAAGACTATAGGACCATATGTAATTGAGGGAGAAACTGGAAATCTTGCTAACGCGAGGTGTTTTGATGAGGTTGTTCAAGAAGATTAATCTGAAAAAGCGAAAAACCTGCTGTATCAGGAGATAGCGAGGTGACGGATCTCTCTGACTAGCAGAAGAGCAAAATTAGGAAAAAACTCTGCGACGGGAAGAGTGAAGTCAGCGCGGTGCCTAACCGATTTCCCAAAGAATTTATGGAAGGGATTACAGGACGTTTCCTGCGATAGCAGGGGCTGGACGCGGTGACCCAGGACATCCTCTCCGCTCCCGTGTTCCAGAACCTGTCCCGCATTCATCCGCGCTCGGAGCAGGGGCTGACCCTCGAGCAGCTCTCCGGGCGTACGTGTACCTATGTGGACACGCACGCACGCGCTTGCAGCTCGCCAGCTACCCTTGGCTTGGAAATTTTGGGCGCACTCCAGCAGTGTTTTCTTTTTTTCCTGGGTCGTACATCCAGGCTGAAGCTGCCAAGAGGATGATCGTTCTGCTAAGTGCTAACATTGCGTTCGAATCTCGCTGGAGGACAGAGTGAAGTCGCAGCGGCTTGCGGTGTAGCTGATCCTTTATTTAACTGCACAGAAATGCTCGTGGTGATTAGAGGAGCGTAATTATAGACTGTAAATAAATGCATTTGTATAAAGTTTGTTTTTAACGTATGTCGGTGACGCTACTGACAAGAGAAGTTTGTTAAAGTGGGTGATATCCAGTGAGTCTTTGGACTGCACATGCTTCTTCTCCTTCTATTTAATATTTTATAGAAATTGTTGCATTCTTCCCTGATTTTTTTCCAAGTCAGCGAAAGTTTTGTCTGGGCTGGAAAAAAGCCAATTGTGTATTTGGTGAAACACAAAGGTGAATTCCTTTTGACAAGGAGATACATCTCAGGTACCGATTATTTTGTTTAATGATCCAATATCGGTGATTTTTTTTTTTTAATAGTATGTGTTCCATAGTACTCTTATACAAAATCAGACTGGGACACTACCACTTGCTTGAGATCAGTCTGTACCAGCAGGGCACAGCTGTAGATACTTACAGGCCGTTAGGCTTTGGGTCTAAACCTCAGCCCTTGGCAGGTAGGAGTTGGAACAGCCCAAATTCCTGCTGTTATCCCACATCCTCCGACCACAACTCACATACACGGTAACCACCTTCCCATTGCCCATCTTCATACAGTTGAAACTTTGCGTGTAGCTATAGAGAGGAGTTGAACATTGACCAGAAAATTTTCTCTGGAGCCGTTCTGCAGCGTCACCTCCTCTCCCTCCTCGGCCCCAAAGGAATAAGAGCAGCTAAAGGTGCCCACGGCTCCGCTGGGACGCACGGCCGGCCCTTACCACCGCGTCTCGCTCCTCTGTCCCCCAGGGACCAAGCTGATGCTGATGGATTCTGTTTTTTTCCTCCCACTTCACAATTCACATGTGGTCCTGGGGTTTGGCAACACGAACGCGTAACTGGGAGGTGGGCTGGGAGCAGACGATGGGAAGAGCTCCTCTCCGTGAAGGCAAGATGTCAGCATTTACTGCTCTGCATGCTGTCATGTACCAGCACCCCAAACAAATGCACATTTAGTCTCTGATTTCTGAAAGAAAAACGTAGCCTTGCACCTTTCCACGAAAGCTTGCCGATTCCTGAGTTTGCAGTGAATGATGTGCACCTCGCTGCAGCAAGGGCACTGGCTTAATCCCAGCCCGTGCTTGTCACCAGTGTTAGTTTGGCTTTTAAGATAACCTTTCCAGTAATCCTGCAGTTTTGGAAAGTTCGGAAGGTTGTCAGAGGATGGATTTTTGGCAGAGGTCTGTCTTGCGTGGCAGTCATGTTTTGCATAGGTAAGATAAGACTCAAAACCATCTGAACTCGGAGTGCGTGTGGGAGGAGAACTGTATCTGAGGGTGGTGACAAAAGTGAAGATGAAAGGATGTCTGTGAGCATCAAGTCTGATTTCAGTGCTCGTACTCAGCTGTTCGGTAAAACCACTCGATTCCAGCTTGTATAGGCTTTGCAGAAGCTGGCTCGACCAGAGGTGCCGTTCGCCTGGTCGTGGTAGCTCAGGGTTTTGCAGGTGAAGGTTGGAAGTTGCAGTAGGAGGCAAATATTACAAATGCACGGCCGTGACTTCGGCGTGCACGTGAAATCCAGCGTTGCTGCCAGCTCTGTGTGCTGTAAAAACACATCTCTGTATCCTGCCAAGCCTTTTTGCTGGGGCAAAGCAGCCTTGTGCCGGCCACCTAAGCCAACCTCTGTAGACCAAGACTTGGCCAAGCTGGTGGTGGGTGTAATATTCCTCGGGGCAGACTGCGTTTGCTACGGGTTGAATTGGCTAGTCAAGCCAACTTAACCTCTGGGAGACTGTTTTGGTGATAGGTGGGAAGAAGACCTCGGTCCTAACAAAGTCCATGGCCCCGGGAGAACTTGGGACAATGGGAATGGAGGGATTTTTTATATCCCAGTATGTGTGTTTATTTGCTGTCAGCAGCAAGGAGAAGATCAAGAGATGAAGCTAGGTTAAAAAAAATAAACACTCAGACATCACTCTTCCACTGTTTTTCAAGCTAGTATTTGAAAGATGTAAATCAGACCTTTGATATCCAAATTTAGTTAAATGTACAGTGAATTATTTTGGGAAAGCACAGTGGGATTTGGCTTATCTCGCTCGCTGACGGGATTCATAGCGCGTTATTTCTGAGCTGAGCCGTGGGTAGCTATTTGGTGCGGGTTGTTTTATGCTTACAGCAGCACTGCTACGAAGGGGTTTCACTATGACTCACTGCTAGTGTGTTCTCTGTTTTCTCTGGTCTTCCCTCTCTAGCTTTTAGTTTCTGCTCTGATAATGGCTTTTCTCGTGATACCCTACAAACTGTCTGAAATTTGACCTTTATTAATGAGGTCGGAGATGTTTCCTCCTCACGAGAACTATCTTACTAAACCTCAGAGAGTCTTTTATTTAATTTCCCCTCCGTAAATTAGGTTAAGAATTGTTAGAAGTCCATCTTGCCCTTAAAATGATGATATAGTGCGGATCATGTTTGAACTTTCAAGGGGGTTTTTAAGCTTTTTCCCATTTGGTTCTTGTGAAGCATCTTCTTTTCCTGCTAAATAACCCTGGTGTGTTCAGCTGAGGTGCTCTGCAAGTGTTTATGATGGTGAATGTGAATTCATGGCTTCTAAATAATTAAAATTAATCAACTAAGTTTATTCTTGGCTATCTGACCTGAAACAGAGGAAGAATTGCTGAACACTTCATGGGCTTCGCGCGCATCTGTTCATCATTTTCAGGTCCCAACTTCCAGACTCATAGCCAATCTCCTCCTCGCGCTTTATATCATATGTCACCATGTTTGTTGTGGTGATATAACTTGGAGTAATCCTTTTAGATTTATTGGCAATGTTTTTTTTTTTTTATATTTACAGGATTGGCTCGGTTTGGAATATTGTTTAATTTTTTTTTTTCCCCCCAGAATTTGAAACAAACCCGTTTGTAATTGCCAAAACATACCTCAGGGCTGGAATGACATCACCAGCCTGTGCTGGGGTAACATAAGTCAGCTCCGACACTCGACGTTTGTTGGTAATTTGGGAGCCGCGGAGCACGTGAGCTCCAAGGCTGTCGTTTGCTGAATGCCCCTGAGACCCCCGCGAGTTTAACTCCCTGATTCGCATCTCCGGCATTTCCAGAAAAACGTGAGGCCACTTTTATCTCAAGTACAGAGTGATTCCTCACCCAGGGCTTGCACAAATTTCAAAATCCTTTGTTCTCTTTAAATGTTAGTTTCGATAAAGGAACAACATTAAGACATGAGCTGGGCTTGGATTCATGAAATCTAAATGATGTTACATCTCGGCATCATTTCCAGGTGACACTTGTTTGAAGCCTGAATTCAAAACCGAGGCGTCAGAGATTTTTAAATGTAAAATTCCTTCGATTATTTTCATTATATATTGGACTGTAAACTTAATCCTAAAACCAGCCAGATTACATGCTTTTGGGAGTCAGGCAGCTTAACAGAATAATTTCGTGTATGCATACCTCAGTGGAAATAAATTTTTTGACTTGCTGTAAGAAGCGACTGTATAGACGGTAGAAGATTTGTGCTGCTTTCTAATGGAAAAGCCCATACAACCCTTTAGTGCCTACGTAGGGGGAGATTTTTGGAGGATAGCAGGTCAGGAGGCAGAGAAATAGCCATAAATTCCCAATTTCTTCTTTTAAAAGTTTAACCAACTTTAACATTTCATGTTAAATTACCTTGTGAAAGGCTGTATATGTTTAATTTCAAGCATTCACTCGTGGCAGGGGCTTAGCAATGTCCACGCAGCATCAACGCGATGCTTGTGAAAGCACGTGCAGCCGGCGTAGGTAACACGATGAGGACTCTGTAAGCGTGAGCATTTATTTCTTGCAAGCCTTGTTTTCCGTCACAGTAATAGAGACATCGATCTGGAGTCGTTTTGGGAGCTCTTTTACATCGTCCAGAGAAGCTTGCAAAGAAGAAGAGTGCAAAGTGGAAGAGTTGGGGCTGTGATTTGCCTACGCAAGGGCGATACGGATGGCTGATCAGTGCCATGGATTCCAAATAGTTGCTGTCTGGTGTTTCCATCATCATCTTTGTGTATCCTATGGATAAAACAAGTGATCTGCTAACTGAAGGAGGTTTCAAAAAGAAACGAAGCCAAAGATTTTTACCTCTGTCTAAATGGGGTCGTGAACCAATCGTTAGGACACGCAGGGCAAGGAGCGCGAGCCGATCGCTCTGCCAGGCTCCACCCTTGGTCCAGGGGCTTCCAATTTCCATCTCCTGGTCAAATGGTTATTTCTTGCAGGCGTCTTGCCAGGGGATTCAAACCTCTGGGAAGCTGGCCAAGGGCTCTCAGCCGTCATCCTCGTAACAGGCAGGGCTGCGGGTGAGGAGGTAAAACCCATCCAGCCCTGGAATAGGGAGGAAAACCTCAACATCGGGCAAGAGGGGGATAAAGGGGCCAAAGACTTTTTGGAAGTGCGTGCTAGGGGCACTTGGGAGTGCTCTTGCTGTGCTTTATATGCTTTTTAAGTTGTGCTTTTGCTTGTTAGGGTAGGCAAAGTCTATATCATACAAAGCTTCAACTCACAAGCCGCGTGGCTTCCCTGCCCACGGCAGCTACATCTGCTTCAGTTTCAGGTGGCTCTCTGTTCATGAACAGAAGGAATATTTTACTGCCACGTTACGTGATCTGTTGAAAACGGTCAAATTGCAGCATAGAAGGCCTTGTGGGAAGCCTGGTTTGTATTTCTGGCCGTGGAGCCACACCAGCCTTAGGAAGGTGGATTTTATAAAATCCTTAGTGCAGATAAGACCACTAACATTAAAAACACGGTGCCCAGCAGCTCGCAGGTTCTTATGGATGGAGCAGAGAGGTGTTTTTCCTCCTTGCTTGAGCTTTGGGTCACTTGACCAGTGCTAAGGCTTTCACTTCTCTTACTATTTTAATTAAATTAATTATAATGTATGACCAGAGCCCTTTGCCTGTGTGTGAGTCGGATGATGGTTAGATGTGGGAGCTTGCCTCGGAGCAAAGGCCACCCTGGTGAGCTGCTGGAGCTCTGTGCACATGTCCTTCATGCTCTTCACTCCTCCTGGAGATGGCAGTAGACTTGCTAGATGGACGCGGGCTGAGTTTTATGTGCAACTGATTATTAATTACTTGTTTAACAGAACAATCATATGCAGGCCTGGATGTTGCAGCAGGAATTGTGCCTACTTCAGCTGCTTTTTACCCTAGCTCCCTGTGTGAGCGAGGTTTATATCCTGCCACATCCCCATCCCCATTTCCCCTGCGTTCCCCAAATCCGTCCGACAGCAGAGGTCCTGGATTCTCCAGTTTTATGACAACCAGAACCCACACGTAGGAGAAGCAGGTTGCAAAAAGCCGCGAACTCGCAGCGCTGTTGAACAGGCGACATCGTTTTGCCAGCATCGGGGGCACCCACGTCTTGATGCCGTCTCAAGAGGTCACAGCAGGCTAGAGGAGGCTCAGGGGAGCGCAATTAAACGTGCAGATGGAGCAGCTCTTAGGAGGAGACACCGAGCAGGCTAGGGCTCTGCAATTTGGAGAAAAGACTGGGATGGGATAGGATCGAGGCGCAGAAGGCAGGAAAAGCACGCTGTCCGGCAGCTCCGTCGCCCGAGGTTTAATGTTGTAAGGTTTGAGGTTGATGATGAAGGGCCCTGGCCCGGGGGACCGATGCGAGCCCTCCTGTTGAGCATCACAGCTGTTCCCACGTCCCTTGGGACGGGTGGGAGACGCCACCTCCCCACCGCGAAAATCACTCCGTCTGTGACATTTTCCCGATCCATCTGACGTGTGAGCTGGATGTTTATGTTTGCTGCTATTTGACTCCTGACTTGCCTTATTTTCCTTCGTCGCAACGCGTGATTTCTGTACAAACCCCTGCCGTGCAGGTGTTGCTTTGGAAGGCTTACAGCTGGACTGTGTTTACTGACACACCCTGTATCGACCTCGTAAGCCTGTTTCTAAGCTCTGTCTTCATGGCGAAAGCTTCTTTTCCACCCGTACCCTCATTTTCCCCCAGACTACTCTATTAGATCCAATAGAATAACTTGGAACTGGGTTCAAGTTTCTTCAAAGATGGCAATTTGTCTGTAAATAATCTCTAAAAGGACTTTTATTTTAGAAAAAGGCCATCTGTCCAGACATCTAAAGTTACATGTTGTCTCTCTGGTGTCAGTGAAGTCTTCCAGATGGCGTAATATTAACAGTTCCAATAAAAATTAAAAGTCCCGCTATTAAGTATATTTAATTCTGTTTGTATGCTTTTGATGATATACTGCATACAAATAATCCATTCACTTTGTGTGTTCTTTTTTCTAAGCTGCATTCTTACTTTTCTTGCAGACTTTATCCATTGGAGTACTTGATATTTTTGGGTTTGAAGACTATGAAAATAACAGTTTTGAGCAATTCTGCATCAACTTCGCCAATGAGCGCTTGCAGCACTACTTCAACCAACACATCTTTAAACTCGAACAGGTAGGTCTGTAAATATTTACTCTCTAATATAGGCATGACTTTGTGGCACCAATGGACCCAGAGTTCTTCAATTGTCTCGTTAATTCCTTTATGTTAAGAGGTGTACATTGAATTATTCACATTTACCTTCTATTTATCATATTACTTACTGCTACCTATGAGATAAAATGCAGAGATTTGCTGTTTTTAAATAACTACTGCTTTCCAGACCTTTGTGAATTCAGAACACAACTATCCCCAAACATCGTGAAGGCCTTAACTGTTGTTCTTTTGTCTCCTTAATATATGCTCGGAGGATTTGTCAGTGAGCAATTTCTTCCTTGCCTTTGTCTGGACTTGCTGCTCTGTCATTTAATATCTCATATACTATTTTTCTGCATCTGTTGAAAATGCAACACATTCTGCAAGGTCGGACTTGAGATTCCTACGACTTCTGATAGCAGTGGCACGTTAGGAGAGGTTGAACTTTAAGCTTTACTTTAGATTCATTAAGATTGGGTGTTTCTTTTCAGCCTCAGATTAATGTGCTGTAAGAGAGATGACAAAAGTACAGGCTATAATTTAACAGGTAACATATACTACAAAATGCCATAGTTTCCTAATAGGGTGAGAGGAGGCTTTTCCAAACATCATTTGTTACTTAATAACAAGCACGACACCACAACTACTAAAGTACCTGTCATTTTATGAATGCACAACACATAATTGGGCTGTATAAAAGGCAGTCTGTCTTCCATGGTGTCCTGTCTCTGACAGTGACTGATTGTAGACGCCTATGGAAGAATTAAAAAAAAATATATAGGAAGAATTAAAAAATAAAAGAAATATTTAAAAGTACGGTAAATATGTTACAGACCTTGAAAATGCCTTTTTTTCAGATGCCAGTCCGCATGCCCTCCTTTCAGGTGAAATTCTTCTTTGGGTGGGGTCGATGGAAATCCTCCTTATCGTTAGTTTCGGCAGGGCTGGTATTTGATGAGCTGCGCTCTGCAGCCTGAGTCCAGCTGAGATCAGAGAATTAAACCAGCCCTTCCCAGAAACTCTGATAGCTTTTCTTTGGGCCTCTGCATTATAAGAGATAAGCAATACAAGAGATCTGAAAAGTCAGAACAGGGATGGGCATACAGGAGGGGCAAAAATAAGCAATGTAGCCCCAAATGGATCATTTGCGGGGTCTTTGCTGCGGAGTTTGACCCTTTTCTGTTAGTTCTCTGCGTCAAGAAGATGGAGCGGAGCTACTAAACATTTTATTTCAGTTTTGTAACTGGTTCTTTGATGCACCCTTCAGTGGATGCTGTAAGAAGTTATCGGGGAAACCTGCCTGTATTTCTAGGAAACAGCTCTGTTTTACACTTAGCCACAACAAAAGGGCAAACTAAAAGACTGCTGCGAGGCCAATACAGCTATTTTCTTTTTCTAAAGGTAACCGATAGACTTTCTAGAAGGGACTTGGGTAGGGACAACCCTTCCCGAAAGCTGGAGGGAGGTTGCACATTGGTGAGGTGGGATTCCAGGGCGGTTGCAGGAGCAAGCTGAGATGCCGTTTTCTTTAAGGGAATTCCTGTGCTCGGACTGGGATTTCTTAGCAGGTCAGTGCTCCTCCCTGGGTCTGGGGTACACGCAGAGCTCCTGACAGCAGCAATTTGACAGAAGGAATGTGCCTCTAATTCTCCTTGGGCCAGCTTATAACCCATGGTCTAATTAGCTTGCTAATGTGTCAAGTGCACAAAGTCATTAAAGTCCATATTTTCTATATGGATGAGAGGAGCAGTTTCGGAGGCATCCGATTCCAAAGTGCTCATTGCAATTCTTAATGCCGGAGCACGTCATCTAAGCAGCAAATAATCATTTGCAGTCTCTGCCGGTGGAAAATACGCTCATCTCTTTGTATTTTGCTTCCTACAAGTATAAATACACTGTACGGCCGCGTGAGTGCTAATTCTTGGTTGACTTTCACAGTTCAATCAGTTTCTCTTGTTCTCCTTGGAGTTAGGTGCTGCATGTAGAGGAGTGCATCCGATGAGAAGAAAACTGGTGATACATACTCAGATTTTGGGACTTAAGAACATCCTTCCTAGTTGGCCCAAAGATTAATCTGCTTTTTAATAACAGTTGCCAGTCTACAGATGAAGACTGGGTAGTTAATATTGTGTTTCAAGGCAGCAAAATATTTGCAGTACCTGGAGTTGCAAATGTCTGAGATATTTGGTGCTTGCAAGGGTTTATTTGATGTCTTCCGTGCTGACAAACAAGTGGGATTATTGGTGATGTGCAGGCGTCCTCTGCTTCCAGAGACAGGCTTCTTGTATCTTCAGAGCTTGCAGGAGGTGGCAGACAGCATTGCCGAGCTATTAGGACATTTCTGCTAGAAGAAAGGACAAATTCAAGTAATCACCAAGGGCTTTTCTTAAAGTTGTCATAGAATTTGTGTGCAAGAATGGTATTTAGCAATGATGTAATTGTTGCTATGACATACTGCTTATGTTATGGAAACCAGAATCCCTACCACAAAGTGATCTAGCACAGGCATGGGATTATTTTAAACTTATTTTCTTTTTTTCCCTTACATGATTCCTGGTGAAATCTAATACAATGTGCGTTGCAAATCTTTTTTTGTTTAAACCGTCTGCCCAAAGACAGTGCTATTTCCAGCTGTTTGCAAACAACCATCCGAGGCATCCGCTGTCCGTCTGTCTTCAGCCCGGTGCCTCCGTAAAGGCGGCCGCTGTCGTGCTGCGCGCTGAGAGCCTGGTCCGGGCTGCAGCAGATGCAAAGATCTCTGCAGCAGCCAGCTCCTGGCTTCGCACCAACCACGCGGGAAGGGTCACACATCTCTGCATGCTGTTCGTGGTAAAATAGGGGGAGAAAGCAGAAGAAGGTAAACGTTAGAGTTCTGCCTTGAATGAAGACGATTATTAACATCTCTTCACTACAGTTTCTTTTTTTACAGATTTTTTTTTTAGTTTTCTTTTTTCACCCCTCCCTCGGTGGCCGAGCACCTCGGCTCCAGCCCCGTGTCCTTCTCGCATGGGCTCTGCTCCAAAGCAGGCAAGCACGATGCTGCTGGGACATCCAGATAGCACTTGGGAGAGGAAAATAGCATTTCTACGTTGGCACATGCCTTTCTTGCAGTTCAGGGCATTGCAGAGCAGCATGGAAGAATTACTGTGTATGAAAATGAAGTTTGGAGGTTGCCACTGCTATGAAACCCGTGATGGAAATACTCCGAGTACTCAGTTTTCAGATCTTTGGCAGGTAGAGGGCCAGGGATACGGGGTTTTCTTTCGTTATGCATCCCATGCTGTCCTGGTGGTGAGGCAGCCTTCTGATACTCATTGTTTTGGCTAACCCCCACCCTCCCTTTCCTGTTTTCAGCCGCTACTTTGCGAAGCTTGACAAGTCCTGTAGCTTCCCATCCCACAGGCATTGCTGCTTCACGTTCTTTTCTGCCTAATTTTCTGCATCACAACGGCCTTTGTTTACGTGCCAAATTTCAATTTCGAGGACATCCTTTTATTGTTTTAAAAATTGATGAATAACTGAGGTTGAGACCAAAAAAAAAAAAGACTTGGAGCGCGATCAACTGGCACGTGCTCAGGTGTTGAGCAAAGTCTGTTTTCTGGCTCGGTCCCTGGTGAGTTTGATGTCCCAGCCAGCTCGCATAGAAAAACTTAATTTCATAAAGATAACATGTCCTGCAAAATGTTTGCTCAGTCATCTAAAGCTCTGCAAATGTTTCCAGAGGTACATCGGTTTTACTGTTTCTGGAAAGTAGGTGGAGAAGTCTGACAGCCCACCCTATATCGTGGATGTTGTAACAACTTGTTCATCACAGTGGGAGTGAATTAAAAAAACAAAAAAACGATAACAAAACAAAAAAGCCATGATTTTGTCCCAGGATGTGGTGATATGCAGTTTATATGGTCTGTGAAATGGCTGGAGCCATGGTTATCACCTGCAATGTTTTAAAGCATCTCGGCTGTTCAGGACTTCTCACTCGGCTCCGTATCCCAGCAGCCTTCCACGCGTGTCATTTAGGGAAAATAAAGGAGAAATAACTTCTGAGCAAGGGTCTTTCTCCTATCGCATGCAGCGCCTTTTCCCTTCCCTCCAGCGGTTCATCGCGCCGCTTAGGCACGAACGTATTTCATCTTTATCGCGGCCGGAGACAGGAGGCGGCCATCAGAAGCGAAGCATCGAGCGCTGGGAGGCTCGCTTCGGATTTCTGTTTTCGTTGGAGATGGGCTGGCGGGCGCTCGCCGAAAAATGCTGCGCTCAGCTGTATTCCACATGACACGCGGAGAAATAACAAGCTGCAGAAGTTATTGATTTATTATTTGGAAAGATGCCATCGTACATAACTCACACGTGGAGGAAAAAAAAAAAAGAATGCTTTGACTTGCTTAAATGTTATCTTTAGAGTAGGAAGATTGAAAGAAAACTTGGCTCTGGTTGCCATCAGCCCCCTAAAACGTTTGGTGTGGCCGGTCCCCTCCTGGGACAGGAGGAGCTGGGGTCCGGAGGGGCTGCGTTGGCCACCGGCTCCTTCCCGGGCTCCTCCGAACGATGAGCACGTGCTGGAGGTGGTGATTCAGCATCGCACCTTTCACTCTTGTTTTGGCAGAGGTCCGAGCAGGAGAGGGGCAGGGGAGGGCTTAGGGGGGGTGGTAGCACAAAAATGCATAGAAAAGCATGTTTTGGTTTTATTAAATCTGCATGGCAATGTCCTAGGTAGGCAAATTGGAAAACGTGCTTACAATATGATTAGAAAATGTTCTGGAAAGCTCTCATGGTGTGACGCAGCGGTGTAAAAGACTCGAAGGGTTTTTGCGTCTTTTCGGCACTAGATCTAGCGATATGGAAATGGGTTGGGTTGCTTTGGGTTGGTTTTGTTTTTTGATTTTTTGGTTAAAGCCCGATGTAGAGAAGTACTGTGTCTGTGAAGCCCACTAAGGATTCAGTTTTTGTGAAAATATCATCATTATGGTTGGCAGAGTAAAACTCATAAGGTAAATACACCAAGAGCTCCGATTTGCAGGCTGGGGAGTGTGTTAATTTTAAGGCTCAAGCTCGTATTTTGGTTAGGAGGGAGAGAGAGACTAGCAGAAATTACACTACTGTACTGATATTATGCATTACATTATGCAACATAGTTGCATTATTACATTATGCAACATAGACAAAAATAGTAATTAAAAAAGGACTAGATAAAGACGAAATAAACACTATTTTGTAATTTTTAATTTATTTTTTTAATGGTACAGAAATATTTTCTTTCCGCACCCCAATGGATTGCCTTGTGCGCTCTGCTTTGGAGAGCACTGATCTCAGGTGTTTTGGGTCCAAGCCTGGGGTCTCTGACCAGAGCTATGGCTATGGGGAAATTCTTGTACTTTTCCTTCACCTTTGAGCTAGACTAGGCAAGGATTTAATGGAAAAAAAAGCTAAAAATTTCTAGGGGACAGAGTTGGGAAAAGGGATGCTAAAGGAGTGAGTGGGACCGTGGCAAGGTGTGTGTTGCTAGCTGAATGACACAAACGCAATTTTCCATCTTCTGAGAGCAAAATGCGATTTGTGACCACAGCCTGCTGTTGCCACTAAAGCGCAGGGAACCGACTTGAGCTCGCAGATGTGTGAGATGGGGTCTGGAGAGCCCGGACACCACAAAACCCTTCAGATCAGATTAAAGAACGGCGAACCCGAGAGCATCCACTTGTGTTCGTCGGCTCCTGGTGGTGCTGGAACGCAAGGTGCGATCCAGTGATGTCTGCACACAACACCTTGCCGTTATTTTCCCCTCATTTTCCAATTGTGATTTAATGATGGCTCAGTGTTGATCTCATGCGCTTTGAACCCAAAATGGCAATTCACTATTATTTTTTTTTAATTTTTTAAAAAATAGCTTGTTCTCTTACAGAGATCCCATGGGGATTTGATATCTCTGATGCAAAACCATGTGCTGCATGCAAGCAGGGAAGTTTTTGCAGGCACCCAAAGGCATGGTGACTTGATTGTTTATAGCTTGAATGGTCCACAGTGAAGGTTGTTTATCAGAACCCCTGCATCACCAGATGGCGTCATTAAAAATAGAACGGTTTATAAACCTGTTTATAGACGGTGTATTTATACAGCATGTGGATATGTATTTATATATGCTGTCTGTGGGCGCTGTTAAAGAAAAAAATGGCTGTGTGTATAAATTCCTTTTCTACTTAGCTTGAGAACAAACAAAAAATACTTGGCGCGCTCATAAATGAAGCATTGGCATCGCCAGCCTTGGCACGCGCGTCTGGAGGGGCGGCAGGAACTCGAGGCATCTGTGTCATCTGCGGCCCGCGGACGCCAGCCTCGGACCAGTGGCCGTGGGTCTCGTTTGCTCGGGAACTCGCTCAGAATAAGGTTTTCCCATCTCGAGGATTTGTCGTCTTGAGGTCATTTTAATGAACACGTCGTGCTGGGAAGATTTTGCTTCCCCAAGCCCCCTTTGTCATAGTAGACGGACTTCAGGAGCTCTCGTTACCTCTGCCAGCCCTTCCTTAGGATGGCTTTTGGCTCTTCTTTCTGCAGGAAAGGCAATATTTTTAAACGGATTTAAATATTTTTAAATGTATGCAAGAAGTGCAGGACTGCTCAGGAGCAACAGCATTTAAAACTGTAATCCCCTTTCCCCTTTGAAGTCCATCCCACCGGAATTAGTGGCAATAAATAAGACTTTTCACGAATCCTTCCTCGCTTAGAGGAGAACAAAACCTTTTAGCTGCAAAGATCAAAGTTTCTTTTAAAAAGCATGGCATTGCCAGGGATCAGGGTGAAGTTTCTTTTACCATGGTTTTCTGTCCCCTGAATAGCTTTTTCTTTGGCTGGGTCCTTCTGAGTCCCGCCTGATGCTCTCTCGTTGGACACAACCACAAAAGCAGCAGCACAAAAACATTGTGAAATTCCAGACCGACATATCCAGAAGGTTCCAGAGAGGAGCTTTTGAAGAACCTTCTAAAAGGGTTTTGTCTTTAGTGTATCATATGATGCTGACCTATTTTAATGTGATTTTTAGAAAAATAGAAAACTTTCTGGGAAAGAACATAGTACTGTATAGAATGAAAAAATAAGGATTCTGTTCCAATTTTTGAACCTGGCTTTTTTAGGTTATTCATCTTCTTTATCCATCAGAATCTGCACAGCTGATGGCTTCTTACTGGGTAAGCAATCAAGAGAAACAGTTTGTGCTTGGGTTCGCTGGCTGTAAGCTTGTATTTTTGTGGGTGTTGAATCAACTTGTGATATTTTTTAAGCAAGCTGGGGACATCGACTAGGAATGAAGCGAGACGTGGAAGTGGTTTAATTCCTCCTTTCTCACTTTGGAAATGCCGTCTCAAACCGAAGCAGACGGTGCTAGAGCCAAGCAGAGAGGAATTTCGCAGCCTTCTGTTCAGTTGTGAATTTTGGGGAAAAACGCATTCGTACAGAAATCCCGACGCATCTGTCTGCTGATGGCATCGGGCGCGGGTTACGGGCGGCTATTCACGAGCAGCCTGCGATGACAGTAAGCTACTCTGTAAGAAAGATTTTCAGCTGATTTCCCACTTTATTTGGGGAATTTTCACATGGAAACAAGGCTTTCTTATGCCTCAGTAATGAAAGTCGTCAGATCAGCTCAGGCAGATAAACCGGGAGCTTATCTGGCTCCATCTGGGAAGGAAACGAATGAGCCAGTCAGGTTTTTCTCTGCTTTGGGGATTTACTCCAGCATTACAGACATTTTCCTGCTTTTGGGAAACAGAAAGTGCTGTATTGAGCTTGCACACAATTCTATGCAAATAATGAAGCATTTTGCTTTACATTTCCTTGTTAATCTGCTCTAATTTTGCAGTTGGACTCGATAAAAGCTGGAATAGCACTGCATGCTAAATAGTGGTTTGCCCCCTCTGTTTCACCCCTCTTTTTATCTTCATCCTTGCCCTGTCCCAAGGAAAGAGGAGAGAGTGTCACGCCTGATGGGTATGTGCCAGAGCGAGATGAAGCCCCAGATTTGAGGGCTTTTCACACATTTTCCTGCTTTCTAAACCCACTTTGATTGTTTTTGCATCTGGGTCAGGAACAGCTTCGAGTCACGTACCTCTGACAAGCTCAAAAACAGCACAGTGAGCGTGGGCTTTCTGATGGGACGAGGAGAACAGACAAAAAACCATTTCACCAACAACCAAGCTGTCACCTTCTCTTTGTCAGGGCTCTTCGGGTTTTAAATGTTATTTTTTTGGGCTGCTTCCCAGTTTGCAGCTTATGGCAGAGCTGTACTGCATGAGACAAGTGTCCCCTGGTCACCGAAGTTCTCAGATGTTTTGTGCTTGTGGCTTGCAGGCTGGGCATGTTGGATGCCCAACATGCTCCAGGCGTGTTTAGATCATGACAAATTTTTGACCTTTGATATCCAGCAACAGGGCAACAAATTCCATACGTCGTGGAAAAAAAAAAAATGCCTTTATATTCAGGCTTGATTTTTCACTGCCTTTTGATTTGGTTTTCTACTCCCTTGGTTTCGTGCTTTAAGACAGATGGGAAACTTCTGTTTATTATGTTTTCTTCGTGCTCCTTTTTGTTTTGTGTTTCCATCACGTCTCCTGCTTCACTTCTCTGATGTACACGGTCTCAGGGCTTCCATGCTCTCCTCGTGTAAGTTTTTCAAGCACCAGTTCACTCCCCTGACCATCTCTTAATTTTACCATATGGTTTGGCGAGCAATAGCCCCCCGAGAGCATGATGCTCTAGATGAGCATGAGCTTCATGCATATTACCGCTTTCTCCCCCTTTAATTCTGCTTTTTAGCATTCCGTGTCCCTTACTGTAGCTGGATATGGAGCAATTCATAGTTGTTGCAAGACTTAGATTATAAATGGGTTTTTGTCCTCGGAGGACATGAATTTAGTTCTGATGCTGAATGCAGAAGTGAAAATCCCAAGCATCATCTTCTTTCTCACTCATCCTGGAAACAGCAAAGAGAGAAGAGAGACAGCACGCGTGTTTCGATATCAGATTATTCTGCACTGCATCCCTGTACACCGGCGTAAGCAGTCCTTCTGTGTTTTACGCTGTGGTCAGGTGTAGGCAGGCAGTGTTTCTCTTTAATACTGCTTAGCTGCCTGTTTACTCTAGTGCCTTTAATTTTCACATATAAAGATGTTGGAAATTCTGCCACATTCTGTTTATTCGGTACCCTTCATTTTGTATCTTTCTTCTATGTTTCAACATCACAAACTGTGTTTTGTGTCATAGCATTCAGATCGGTCTGAGCATTTTAAGCTCTCAAAATGCCTTGCAAGCAAGAAAAATCAAGGATCTAGCTCCTTGCTTAGTCACATCTTTATTGAATGCAGTTATGAAGTGCGTACAGAAGTATTTTTTTCCTTAGTGAGAGGTGAGCTGAAGTCACTGACCCCCTTCTCTCCCGAGCTTCAGCTGAGGCCAAGTCCATCTTACACAACTGTGCTGACCGGGCTGCGTTAGCAAGCACACCGATGCAGCTGTGGCAGCAAAACTCTGCTCTGTCACTTTGGGTTACGTCGCTTGAGAAGCTCTTGTGCCTGTGCCAGCAGAACAACTGCCTTCGTTGACAAGTGGTGTGTGTCCCTACGGACGCCCTGTCACCGCGCCGGCGTGGTTGGAACAGCAGAGGCGCTTCTAGATGCAACGTTGGAAGGCGTTCGTCTACCTCTGGGTGCTCTAGAGGAGAGCAGTCAGTGATTTCTCACCCGACAGAGTTAAATATGAAGCTGCTGGACTCAGCAAAACCTGAGCGTGTGCTTTTGGCTCGTTGCTCAGTTCCTTTCGCTGAGTTTTGTATCTGGGAGCTCCGTGCACGGCCAAAGCACCGCGCTCCTCTCCAGCAAACTTGCATTGCTTCTCCTTCCAGCAGAGCAGGTCTCAATGAGCCGGGGCTGGGAAGAGTAAGGCTGTGCATTTTTGCGGGAAGTAAGGGTGCCAGAAATACGAATCTGTGGACTCACTACACCAGAAAGTTTTGCAGATATTGGTGATGTCAGTGGTTTGATTCCCAGTAACACTGACTTACTGTCGGGGGTCCTTGTTGTTGAGTCTCAAAAAGTTGGGTTTGCCAGTGGCATTTTACCTGCAGAACTGCTATAATCGATGCCGGCAAAAGAACTGAGACCGTCACTCCCAGCTGCTGGATCAGGATGGAAAGATGAGGTGTTGTCATCTCTAGGGGTCTGAGAATACCCCACGTGTTGTCCGCTTGCTTCTTACAGCACGACAATATGGGAATTTCTGCTCCAGAGTTAACCTATCCCCAGCCACTGTCAGACAGGGGGCTGATCTCACCGTCGGGACGGAGGGTCCGGGCATGGACAGGCACATCGCAGGTCATTGCTTCTGCTGAGAAACCAACTTTGTCCGCTCTTACTCGGGGATGATAATTTGGCAGCCCCTGCAAGACTCATCCAAACAGGTCTGGAGTCCTGTGGAGCAGCTGATTTTGGATAAATACCACGTGGGTCCTAAGACATTGTTTCAGAAGAACTCTGTTGCGAATGGGATGTGGCGGTGTAACAGTGGTCTTATCCTCTAAAAATAGGAAATTTTAATTTGTCTCTAGAAATAGCTAAGTTTTAATTCAAAGTATAAACTGAAGCATATCTTTAATTGCAAGGTGTTGATCTCTGGTATGAGAGGGTTTTTGTTTTCCTCTTTGAATGGCGTTATACGTGTTTTGTTTCATCTTCATCTTGACCGAATGTTTGTTAAATGAAAACCTGGTGCTGGTTCGATATAATTCCTTCATCTTCAAGTGCTCTGTGGGGAACCTGCACCCACCAAAGGAGGGCACAGACTTCCTTGTGGTACTCAGAGATGAAGGAATATTTGGAGGTAACTTTTAAGGATGTCTCCTGAATTCTGCCGAAAGACAATCTCTGCTGTATTGAAGATCAGTAACTGGAACTTAAGGAAGTAAGTTTAACATGTACTGATGGACAGCAAGGATCTTCCACTAAAGCTGCTGCTTTTATATGCACAACTTACATCATTTTCTGCAGGCCAGAAAATGATCCAGGCAATTATATTGGTAGATCACAAAGTCATAGTTATTTCTCCTGGGCTGTGACTCTTTCTAAAGACAACCAAATCGATAACTGGAAAAATGTTAGGAAAGAAGAAATAAGGGGAGCTTTTTTCCACTTGTGCTTTGGAACAAATGCTCTGGCATGGTTACTGCTGCGTTATACGCCTGTCCTGAAATGAGAGCTTACATCCAAGCTGTTGTGGAAAAGGTTATTATTTGAGGACTTTAATCCCAATTCATATTTGGCCAACGCAGCCAGAAGTTGACTTGGGGATGGAAGGGAGGGAGCGATGGATGGACAGATGTGGGTAATAAATCCACGGCCTGAGAGTGATGGAAAAAAATAGCGAAGGAGAGCGAGGTTTTAGCCAAAATTCTGCAGTTGAGGAAACTGAGGCCAGGAGGTACGTGATGTTTTGCCTCGGGTCACGCACAGGCTGTGGCAGAGCTGAAGAGGAGCCTAAATAAGTGGAGTCCTGGCGTAAGCATTAATCATCTGATAATTTTTCCCCAGCTAGCAATAGTAGCAAGGAACTTGAAGTGTGAATAAACTGATAAACCACAGCTGAACTCAATGGTATTTTCCATTCATTTACTGAGGTCTATTTAGGAAAAGCAGCTAGCATTGCTAATGAGTTATTTTGCACCAATCTTTGGATTAGCAGAACTTTTTAGGAAGAATTTCACAGCAGCATCAACTGTGCAGCTGCCAACCGTCCCATGCAGAACAGCGTTAAGTCAGCTGAAATGGCTTTCAGGAAAACGTGCAGAGCAGAGTGATGGTACGTGCCCACTTTTGGTTTATGCAGACTTAAAGCTCTAGATGATTTTTTTTGGGGGGGGAAACAAACACGTGTAGAGCTCCTCTATTATAATCAGCGCTCGTCACAGCAACTTTTATTGCTGCCTGGGTGCTCAGTGCTGCGGAAAGGACCGGTCCCAAGCAGGCGAAGCTGGGACTAATGGACCCTGCATCCCATTAAGCAGCTGTCAGGAGCAGGCGGCTGATGAACGATCCTGGCTCCCGTTACCATTGCATGCGTCGCCGTCTCTCCCTCCTGAATCACTCGGGAAAAGCTCACGCTTGCTCAAGAAATACACATTCTTCTAAAGTTGGCAGGATTTCCACATAGAAACTTTTTTCCTGACTTGTACTAAAAATGCAACAAATCTTTGTCAACTGAATATATTTTTTCAATGCCTGTATTTTAGCAGAGACCTGTGGAAGTCCTGCTGTTCTGCATGCCTGCTGCATCCTGGTCGCTCCACAGAGACCTGAGATGCAAAAGCGAATACAAAATTCATAATGCGGAGTTGTCGCTTATTACCGGGAATTTTGTTCCAATGGGATGTGTTCTGTTTTGAACACAGAATGCTTTATCCTCCGTACTTCACTGTGATTGCCGAGGGAGACTGTTCTGGTTGCTCCGCTGTTGTGTGTCAACACAGCACAGATGGAAGGGGTTTATGGGCTGAAAGTCTTCCAAAAGAGTATTTTAACTGTCAAAAGTGTCAGGTGATCAAAATTGGGAAAGGTTTGCAGGAGCACATCATCTCCTAGGTTTGAAGTGAGGTGTATTTGCTTTTCAAAACAAAACAGCAGTTTCCATTTCTAACTCTACCATTTTCAAATTTCTTCTATGCATGCACACCTATGCATGCAATGGGTGGTTTGGTGTAATGATACACGAAGCCTCAAATACCAAATTCAGCATACAGCTTGATTGGCTTGGGGTGAATGCTTTGAGCATTTCGTTTCCTGAGAATTTTGGGAAAAGCTTTTATTAATGCCAGTGGAAAATCCACCTCCACCTTCTGCGTGTAGGTGCAACATTTGTGGAAAGAAAGATTTCTTTACTGCGAAGAGTCTGAAATCTGTTCCTTTAGAGCACTTTCTTCTTAAAAACAACTCCAAAAGCTCACTCTTCTGAGGTTCAGTTAAGTAAAAAAAAAAAACAAAGCCAAGCCTCAATCTTGAACATCATTATATGATTGATATTGAAAACCATTGATCGTGACATACCTTGATTTTTTTTTAGCAAAAATTTCATTGTGGGATGTCCCAAAGCTCTCTAGTTCTTTGAAATAATAAACAAAGGGCTCATGCTAATTTTGGATGAAGATACGTGGGACAGTTGGAAGAATATACTTTTTTTTTAAGGTTTGCACTCAACAGTAAAAGCAGAAGGAGCAATAAAAATGAATTGGATTGGTATAAATGTGCACATTATTAGTGCAACTGAGGAGATTTTTCTTTTCTTCTTTTTTTCCTCCACCTCTGTCATCAAAACATCTTGCAATAGAGAGGTAAAAATGCAGCTTGGAGTGGTACTACTTTTTCCAACACATGGAATAACACGCACTTCCAATATCACTCTTTTGAGAGTGAGTCACAAGTTGTTACTTAAAAGCATATGATAAAGATTATGATTTTTATGAGCAGAGCAGCTATACTTTCTTCCAGATGCGCTAAAATAATTTCTCCAGAAGACTTTTCTAGGTAATTCAGTTGCAGATCCATCTCGGCGGAGATAACCTCTTACAGAAGAGCAAGGATCGGAGTTGTCTGGCGGAAAATAAATTGCTTGCTCTTTTTCCCCAGCGTGAGTCTGGGGACAGATCCTCATTCTTACTGTAAAGCACCGTGGCTCTGCTGACTTGGGAGTGGTGATTTATGCTCGCTGGAGACCCCTCTGTTAGCCTTTATAGCACCAGCCATTAATATTGCTGGATGTAGAAGTGGAGAGCCCAGTGAAGCAGAAAAGGCAGTTGTACTGCAGTTATACTGCTTTTTCTGTGTAATTAAATGAATGTATTGCATCACCATTTTCTTTTAGTAACTTTGTGTGCACTTAAATGCTGTTGTATTAGTTTCCTGAAGATGATGTGAATACATTGTATGATGCTTTAACAGCAAGTCAGAAAAAGGAAAGCAAGAAAAAACAACGCGTAGCATGCCATACATCTTCACCAGGCGTGGTCTGTAACATAGCTAGCCTACCTCTGAGAGAAAGCAGGCAAAAGTTATTGTTTTTTATTGCAGTTTAATGAAATGTGGGGTCAAAAGTGATTATTCCTTCTAAAAAGTGCCCCCGCTGCTATCCGTGAAGCAGTTTTAAAGATTGATGCACCTGAAATTGTAAAATGCCGTGTGGTTCCCTGTGGCTGCAGTTGTGCAGATGTTCCTGTCTTGTTTTCTCTTGCATCAAAAACATTTTGGTGGCATATTAATGGAAGAGCTGTTTGGTTTGACAAACGATGCATCACTTTCTTTGAAACCCTTTGGCCTTTTGATTTTTTTGCTTGGACCCGATATCATTGTAACATCTAATTGTGCTTCTTTGTAGGAGGAATACAGAGCGGAAGGAATTAGCTGGCACAACATCGACTACATAGACAACTCTGGCTGCATAAACCTTATCAGCAAGAAGCCGACGGGCCTGCTCCATCTGCTGGATGAGGAAAGCAAGTAAGTGGGAGCCGTGAGGGTGCTCAACCTGCCCCCGAGTCAGGGCTGGTATTGCCCTGCATGGAATCCCACACGAGCAGGAAGAAGAAATGCCGTGCCTCAGTAAAGGGGAAACATCCAAAAGTGGTGTTTCTGCTAACGGTGTTTGATCTTCATCCAGGAAGTGTTTATCCTCCGGTCTTGTCATTTTTCTCAGAAAGATGCTCCTGGCATTTATCCTCTTAGGTCTCCAGGTTTGTTTCCAGGGTGGTAACACAAACAGTGGAGAATCAGCAAACTAAATGAACCCCCTAACAAAATAATAATTACAATTATGTTTTAATAATTTCCTCTGTTAGAGGGAAGGGCAAAGGTTTCCTTTGCTTTGCTTCTATCTCCCTCTCTCTTGTGGGGTAACAAGATGAAGATGCTTGAAGTTAAACAGAGTGAACGCAGAACCAAGCATCTGCGTTACAGCTGACTGTGTGGATGCCGTTGTTCAGCTATAAGGTGGCTTCATCAACTCACTCCTAAAATCAAGCCTGAGTGAACTGAGGGTGCTTTTACATAGGGACGGCCCTTCTGTAGGGTTTAATGCACATCAGTGATGCGGCTGAGGTTCGCATACTCAGGTATTTGTTGTGAAATGTCCCCCCCTGTTGCAGGTTTACTTGTGGTTTGAGGATGAAGAATTGGCCTGCTGTTACCAAGAGGCTGGGCTTACACTCTCTTTTTCCTTCCTCTTTCCTATGCCAGGATCAGTTGGATATCTCCTGTAACTGAAGTTGCATTTGTAGGTAAAACAGCTCAGGATTTCCTAGACACGTGAATAGACATGGGACTGAGCATTCAAAGACTCAAAACCAATGACAGAAACATTGAATTTCACATAAATGCAGCTCCCTCAAAGAATTTACATGCAATGGGAGTACAGTGCAGTATCCCTCAGTAAATATATGCCTATTTATACTTTTATAACTGATTTCAGACCACTACTAAATCAACTAAGAGTTCTTCAGACACAATGCATATCTTGTATTTGTATATAACCATTGGCAGCATACAAAATAGTGCTCGGTATATGTTTAGCATCTGCAAGCACTGAAGTGGAAACTCGGAATATTTCTATTTTACTATTTGTGGTCAAGGAAGAAGTGAAGTTCTTTCATTGTGTTTACAGCTGTCCTCTTTAATTCTTTCCAGTTTTCCTCAAGCTACCAACCAGACTCTGCTGGACAAGTTTAAGCGTCAACACGAAGGGAACTCCTACATTGAATTTCCAGCGGTGATGGAGCCAGCTTTCATCATCAAACACTACGCAGGCAAAGTCAAGTACGGAGTGAAGGTCTGTCACCCAGCTGTTCCCCAGCGGTTGCTTTCATTTAAAGCATCTTGTTACGGGATGGAGAGCACCAAAGGCTCTGCAAAGATGTTTTGAAGGGGACTTGGCTAGAGAAAAGAAGCAGGCTTTGGGAGAGAAGTGTTTGGTGAAAAGCTTGGCGAAAATATGCAAGGGAAGGCGGTGGTGGGGATTGGATCTTCCTGTTGTCTTCCATATTGCAAACTCTTGGTATTTTGGGCAATTTTGAGCCTGATGCTACACCCCAGCAATTCATTGAAATATGCTTTGGTAGCATTTCTGGGCTTGGTTCATCTAGAGAACCTAATGCCTTTTACTGTTTCATCATTAGCCTTAGAGTGTACAGGTTACGTGACTACAGGTCTCAGCATCTCACTGATGCAGGTAATTTTAAACCCCATGCAAATGGTTTCAAAGTTGACTCCATTTACATTCATGCCAATTGAGTTATTAGCAGAAGAATTTTTGGTGGGAAGACGAGCTTGTACAAGAAACTGCATTGGTATTTACAATTGCAAATCTGTAATCATGCTTTTGATGCAGTAATTACACATGAGAAACATCATCTCAGAGATGCTTCAGGGATCAGCACGTTGGAATAAAACATTATTTTCTGGAGATAAGGAGGTGTCTGATATGGGGGCAGAAAAAAGATAGAAGCGTGACTCGAGTAGTCCTGTTCCATAGTGCATCTTGCAGATACTCTTTATTTTACTCCTTTCTCCCCCTTCTTTCTCTCTGTCCCTAGGATTTCCGTGAGAAAAACACGGATCATATGCGTCCAGACATTGTGGCCCTCTTGCGAAGCAGCAAAAACGCCTTTATCTGCGGGATGATAGGGATCGACCCGGTGGCTGTGTTCCGCTGGGCAGTCCTGCGGGCGTTTTTCAGGGCAATGGTTGCTTTTAGGGAGGCTGGGAAACGATACATTGAGAAGAAAACTGGTAAGTGTGCCAATTTCCTGACTCTAGTGTATGTTTTTCACTGGCAGCATGGATCTAATATGTTACTACAATACTTTAAATAGCCAGATTGACTTATCAGGAGTTAATCTATTAAGAAACGAACAGAAATGTTTAGATAGCTGATATCCAAAAGTTATGTTTGCAGTAGGATTTTAACACTCTAAGAAAAGATTTTCATTTTACTGCTGCTTCAGCTTTTCCTTTTCCTAGGATGCATGCATAGGAAATCCTGAATGATTCAAACAGAAGCATAAAAATTATTCAGCAAATAAGGCAAACCCTTTTAGCTAGGAGTTCTTTAGCTGTTAAGGTTACATCTGGAAGAAAATGGGACATAATTCTTCTTCAGAGTTTTTCAAGCTGTTCACCCTTTAAGCTGAAAGAGAGCGAGTCTCTTGTCTAGCAAAATTCATTGCTTCGCAGTTATGCAGAACCACCTATCCGTCCTCATGCAGAACACGGGGGCATTAAATTAAAGGAAAGTAATGGTGCATCATCATGCTGTGGCAGGCAGTACTTGGCTGTGCTTTTAGAACATTTCTCTGCATTAAAGCAATTTTGGAAAGACGGGTACAAGCTATTACTATTAATTTCTGGGCGCAAGAGGGCTTGAAATTCATGATGAAATTAGAACATCAGCAGGGAAAACGTCAGCTGAGTTAAAATTAAGCACAGAGCTGCCCCATTCATTTTCAGTTTGAGACGCGGCGAGGTGTGCGTCAGGAGAGCCAAGGGACAAGGAACAGAGATAGGGAAGCCGTGCAAGCAGAAAGAATAATTTTCTTGTTCGGGGAGAATAATACCAGCCTCTTGGTGAAATACCAAGAACAGCAGGAGACAAAACCGGCTTTGAGCTATTGAGGCTCTCCCCCAAACCTCTCCGGAGGGGAATAAGAGAAAGGACATTTCTCATGAACCTGTGTCTGCCTGGCACATCAAGGCAGCACTTGGACATCGGTGTTTCGCCGTGCCGAAAGGAGGGCAGCGGGGACGTTTCGCACGCGCAGCCTCCTTGTGTGCTGGAGCTTTCTTGAAACTTCTCGTTGGCACTGGGAGAAAGGCCGCTCAAAACAGTTGGCTTTGAAAATCTCAATTTGCATTTTCCTAGCATCACCTCTTAATCTTTCATAAATCCCAGGCTGAGCTACAGCGAGCTGTTCAAGGAAATAAAAAAAAAAATATGTTCAGGCTCTGAAAGTAAGAGCTCTTCCCCTGCTGGTTTCAAGCCCTGCTTTGCTTTCTCTGCCTCTTGCAAGCAGTCGTGCCCGCAGTGCTTGTCTCCATAGCTAGCTTTCTGCCTTCTCAGCCTTGAGTTTGTGGCAATGACTTGCTTATATCTATATAAATCAATATATAGATATAAATCAGAGTCCAGGAGGTTTTCAGACAATTCTGGCAGACTCAGTTCTTGCACCACCTTCTCTTTCCATAGCAAAACTAACCAGTACCTGGTATTGTCTGAGACAGTTTGCAAGCTTTTTCTGGCACATGGTGCTGCTATTTTTATCTGTCTTGCATCTTTGGACCACTTTCAAGTGTCATTGCCCCACTTTTTGCTTCAAAGCCTCTATTTTTTTCAAAGTTAAAAAGCCAGAAAAAAAGAAAACAAACAGGAACCCTCAAAATGCTGGATAGCTAAGGTTCATTTTAAACTTCCCAACAATCCTCAGACAATTTGTACCCTGAATTTCTGCCTGTATGCAGGACGTTACCAAATAATTCCTGAATTGGGAAAGTGTCATGGAAATTCACCATTATATAGGGAGAACTAATGGGAGGAGTTTACCTAAAGCTAATTCCTTTAACGAGGCACACCTTATCTGTTGGAGAGCATCTCTTGCTTCCCCTCCACGCAGTGGCTGAGCAGGGGCAGTGACATTGCGTGGGTCTCTGCGAAGGACGTAGCTGGTGCAAAATCCCATCTGTCCTGCAAAAGCATCCCAAAGCAAAGGGCTTTCGAGGAGATGTAGCTGAGCAGAAGGCTTGGCCGGTGGCAGGGACATCCGCTATTGACCCTCCTGCTCCCCGAAATAATGCTGAAAAGCCACAATCTGACGCTTTGGATGGTGCACCTATGGCAGAAGGCATTTATGAATTATTAAAGAGTCATTTGGCACTAAAATTACCTGGTAATTGTTCTGGAAAATGCAGACAACTGAAGACAGCATATGTTTTAGGTTTATTTTGTTTTTTACCAAACCTTACTGGCTTTAATTAGCCTGATTTGAATGCCTGAGTGCCTGTGGACATGGAGCTTTTGATGAAATTATGGTGGATTAGCTGAGATGAACCTCACGCAAAGAGCCTTGTACATTCACGCAAGCATTGCACACATTATAATTTTGTGTAATTTCTTAAAAGGCGTGCTGCCCAGTTCTTGGCTTCTGAAGCCCTGTCTGCTGCTGCTACGACGCATCGGGCAGGTGTAACTAATGAGCAGAAAAACGGCTGAAGCACGTTGCTTTTTTTTTTTAAAGCCTCTTTGTATTCTTTTGTCTTCACCCCAAATCGATCTGCACTGCTTCTACCTGTCTGAAGGCCTGTCTGAGTCATGCTTGCAATACCCGGCGGGGGTTTCCATGAAAAAACCTGCAGCCTGTGCATAAGCAGCTTTGCAAAATTTGCTCTGCTTCCTTTTTCCGTCAGCCTTTCAGTTATCTTCTCTGTGCCAGCGGTGCTGAGCGGTGCTGTGAGATCTGCGCTCTGCTTTAGAAGTGCCGCTGCGGGGATAACCGCGCTTTCTTCCTGCTGCGTTTTTGGGACTCTCCTTTTTCTCTTTCGTGCTCCTAATGTTCGTGTCGCGCAGCTTTTAGGGACTGCGTGATTGTCCCCGTTAACTTGGAGGTGAATAGCAGCAAAGCAGCATAACTGCAAACTTTTTCTTCTCCCCAAGAGATAAATCTCACGGTGCTGCCAACCCTCCTCCGATGAAACGCTCATCGACCTGGCCAGATGCAATTAGCTGAAGGGTGGACTCTTTCGATAATTGGATGTTATTATTATTACTACTGAATTTATCAGGGAGGATTGAGATAGTCCAAAAGAACTACACGTTGGAACTAGATTTGTTTGTAATGAACTTTGATGAAAGGAACATTATCAAGCTTTTTAGGAAAGAAATTTGCCTGATTGACATTTTTTGCGGTCTGCTATATCATTGGAATGAGTTTATTATGCAAAAAAAAACATAGTACTTTGCTAGTGAAAACTTAGAAGAGTTGGTACTGTTCATATAAATCAGGCTTCTGGGACTCCAAGCTTTCTGATTTGTTTTTTTTGCTGGACATGAACCTAAATCCTCGCTCTGAGAAAGGGTTGGTGTTGCTGGCGCCAGGCTTGTGCCTGCGTTCCCATTCAGCCAGCATGGGCTGCTCCCAGATTAGCGCCCGCTGCAGCTGACATACCCCGTAACGCGTCTCACAAACAGATGGGCCAAGATAAATCCCGTTGGCTTCCGCAGAATAATTCCCAAAGCTGAGCACAAAAGAAAAAGAAAAGAAAGAAGGAAACAAACAAAACCAAAAAAACACTATTTGCCAAATAAAGGTGGTTAGTAACTGCAAAAAAATGATCTTGGAGGTTCCACCGAGCAGTACAGAGCAGTGTTAACGGAGCAGGACGACCCTTGACAGTGTTCCTCTGTAAAGTTCAGCTCGGTCCTTTCTGATGTTTTAATGCCTTGGTATAAATGCTTCTGTATGTGCTGACACAAGGTAACTCCTCAGTGACCTCATCACACAGGAGCATGACGTATCTCGGGGGGTTCCAGCTGCCCTCGTCAGTTGAATGCTGCCCGGTCCCAAAGCGGCACCTGCGTAACCTCTCCTCCACCGCGGGGTCGGGGCTGGACCACCAAAGCCCACCCAGGGATGGTTTCTTCCATCTGCTGTCCTCAACCCATTCCCAGTTCTGTCTCCTGCTTATAAACAGTCCCACCTCAATCCAGTCTGTGTCCTCTGCCCTTAAGGAATACTGAATCCTTATTAATACCAGTAATTTCCATTTTCCTTTTAATTGTCAATATCTGAGCAAAGCACAGCACTGGGATGAGATGAGAATTCGAGGTGGCCCTGCCTGGGAGCATCTGTGCAGGAAATTACGGCTAACAGCTGGCAGAGGCACGGAAAGGATTTTGAATAGCAGTTAATAAAAATAAAGATTTGTGTAATCATTTATTTTATGTCCAAATAATCTTGCAGTAATTATAAAGTTATTGTGCTCTGGCTAATAAAGACCGTGAGGCGATGGGGAGCGCTGGAGTTGGGATGCCATCCAGCCCCATCGCTCCGCTGCCAAGTCCCGCTGCCTTGTCATGAGGTAACTGACGTTAAATTGTGTCCTTGCTGCATGTGGGCAGAACTGCTGCAATTTAGTGAAGCTCCGATCCGAGCGCGCAAAGCGCGCGGCTCTCGAGCTCTCGCGTCCCTCGGGCAGTTGGCAGTGTTGTTCTTCACTCTCTCCTGGTTTCTGCTTACGTAATCTTTCTCTTCTCTCCGTTTTTTTGTTTTTATTTTGCTTCCCAAGGGCATGATGATGCAGTGCCATGTGCGGTTTTGAAAAGTGTGGATAGTTTTAGCTTTCTCCATCACCCAGTTCACCAGAGGAGCTTAGAGATCCTGCAGAGATGCAAGGAGGAGAAGTACAGTAAGGCTCCACATCCCGCCCTTCTCTCTGATACAACACTCACACGTCAGGAAATGGAAACCAGGTGCACTCGGCATAGAAAGGGTGAAAAACGCCCGAGGAGCCTTCCAGGACAACCTGCTGGCTGCCAAAAGAAATTTTGAGCCCATTGGAAATTATTAGGCAGAGCTTGGAGAGTAAAACCAAACGCAAACCCCCGTCTCTTTAGACGCTGGGTGGCTTTGCTAAGTGCTTTGCCTGTTGCTGATGTAAGTCAGGATGCTGAAGCGAGGGGTGTTCTTCCTGTGTTTTGTTGCTGTTATCACACGGGCGATACTAAGCTCAAAGCGCCGCAGATGCGGCAGGAATATCCCTGCGTGTGGCTGATGCAGCTGAATTTGACTTCAAGCTTGCAGCCAGATCTCGTTCTGGTTGGAATTGTTTTTCGATTGCACCTCCGTTAATTTCATCAGACTAAAAATAACAGCAGCTTGTGAAAACACCGCCATTGTCTCCAAGGGCTTTTACTTACAAAGCGTTTGGCAATGTTTTAAAAGAACGAGCAGGTAACGATGCACTTGGTCTCCATTTCTTCCTCCTCACTCCTCTGTCACGTAATAAACTAGTTGTGCATGACAACACGGACACTGCTGCCTGCGCTACTAATTCCCAGGGCTGGACTCGTGTGGTGGGAGGAGAAGGGAGCCTGGCAGCAGGGAGCGTAACCTCACCGGTCAGCGCTGTGACACCGCGCAGGTGACATCGTGCTGCTCGCTGTCTCGTGAGCGCGGTGCCACCGCGTCGCTCGAGAGGCCGCTTCCAGCTGCAGACCCTGTAATTACCACTTGGAGGTGGGAAACGATGTCATTTTAGGAGTGGCCTCACTGCTTTCAGGGAGTGATGCAAAACCTACAGGTGAACCTTCAGGAGGATGTGTATGTGTATATATATTTCATGCTTGCAGCTTTAGATATATCATTTTTGTGCCATTTTTCCCCTCCATCATTTTGCATACCAAAGCTTACAGAAATACAGCGTTGCTATATGCAGTCAGGGGTAAATTCGCTGCCCAAGTTGCTAACTTTGCCGTCGTGCAACTTAGGCGTGAATGCAAAATGCTGAGGTTTGTTTCTGCAGAAACCAGCATGGTAAGTACAGCTCTTGCATGTTAACTCTTCACAAATGTGCATTTCCTGCTAGAAACCTCGGGTCAGATTTCTCTTTTCTGCTTCCTGCAGCGTGTAGCACTGGGGGAGCAGAGGAAGTGTTTTAATTCTTAATTTAGACTTTTGTCTGCCTGTGTTATTTTTCCTGCAACTTCCCACCGTTACTTTTATTACTGCAAGGAAATATAAAGCAGTGAGGCAAACACAGCAATAGATTTTCTGAAGTAGTTTTGCATTAAGTGACCTTAGTGAAGGCAATTATCAATAGAGCGATTTTAATTGCAGGTGAAGATGCGTAGGTTAGCTCAGCAATATGGAAAGTCTGGATTTTTTTAATTTGTGGTTTGCTTAGGAATGAAGAGGGGATACAGAGCAACTTTGAAGCACAGTCTTAAATTAACGTGAGGCAGGGAAGTCGTATGTATATGGCTGTTGAGCTCAACACTATAAAACCTTGTTTATTATGGACCTTGTTTACTATGGACCTCGTTTATTTACGGACTACTCTAGTAGTCCGTGCAGTTTGTGATACAGGTCTCTCAGATACAAACAACACACGGATCCGTGAGCAACATTGCCACGGTTTTGTGAATTGGCCAAGAGCAGCTGACCTGACAAACGAGTATTCCATGTTCTCCTTTTAGAAATCATTCCCATCTTCCCATGGGGCATTCTCCTGTTAAGCTGAGTTCTCCAGGCTTCATTTCTTTGACAGACTAAACTGGGATTGGAGCACGTATGATTTTTTTGGTGTTGAATTGACCGGGCTTGCGGGTGCTGCAGATGAGGATGCTCCTAGAAGTCAGATGATGTATCTGTGTCATCCTTGAGAAAGGAACCAAACAGATCACCTGCTTGTCTGGAACTGTAAAACTAGTTCCAGCTACAGGGATGTCTCAGAGAGTGAGAAAACCGGTTGATTTGATCAAGTGCGTTGAGATTCCCAACAGGTCACTTGGTGTTCTGTTTGTGTAGCCAGCTGATTGCCCTTCCCTGACCATCTTGGCCGTTTCACTGGTGTCTTTGTGTCCATCTGCTCGTTTATGGTGGTCATCAAGAACCAGGCCCTGGGGTTAGACATCTCAGTTCAAGGCCACATCTCTGCTCGTTGATGCTCGTGAGCAAACTGGGCATTGTCCAAGGCTCTTCTCAGGGAAAACATCCCTTAGGCAAACCAGTCTTTCTGAAACTGCAGCTGAAGAAAAAGGAATAGGTTTTGGAGATGGGAATAATTGCATTCCTGAAACATAAAATAGGTTGGCCTGCATCTGTGCTGGGTGCAGCTGAGTGGTTTCTACTCGCACCATTGTTTCTTGGCATGCAGCATATTAATACGAACAATTTGTTAACCCGTATTCATTACACAGAATTCTCTAAGCCGTACACAAATCATCAGATTAAATCTAAAACCTTTTGCCTTTCATTCGTAAAAAGCCCTCTCTGTTTCCCAGAAAAGGGGCTACATCAATACAGCAACTTCTGTTTGGCTTTGGCATGTACGTAGATCTCCTTTGGAGAGCCAAATGGGGGCACAGTGTAGTCTTTTTTTTTTTGTATGTCTAACGCAGTTCTCTTTAACCCAGCTTGTACCCTTGCACACCGTAACTTTTATTAATCAAAAAGTCCCTTAAGGTGCAAAGCTGGCAGAATTACAATGCAGTTGCAATGCAGCTATTATCTGGAAGCCTGAAATAGAAATTCCCTTTTCCCGATCGATGCAAGGTGCAGATGCAGTGATATTTTGATGCAACCTCCTAATTTTGGTCTGACCTGTTTGGTTGGATGATGATTTGGGCTTTTTGTTTCAGGGTTTTCTTTGGTGGGGAATGAAGGAGGACAGAGTTTGCTCCAAAAGGGGCAAAAAGAAAAAAATCTGCAATACCAGTGAAAGCTCATTGTTCATGATTACTAGAACTGGTCACCAAAGACTCCAAGCAAAGTGAAGTGCTTTAGGTTAGAGGAGCCTTCCATGCATTAACAGGCAAGCATCCAAGCATGTATGCTATATAAAAAGTAGACACAGCTAGACATTAGGTGCTTTCTTACTGTAAAACTAACTACAAAAAATAATAACGCAGTATTTTAAGGAGGAAAAAAAAAGAAAAGCAAACAGTGGAAAAGTCTTAAGGAGGAGAAAGACGGATACCTAAATAGTGCCTGAAACTCCCGCCTCTAGCAGAATCGCTGCTCCTCTGCTGGCATTGCAGTTCTCTGGGCTCAGGTCCCAGAGCAGAGCTCCGGAGGTTTATTATTGCAGATTCCTGATTATTCTCTCTCTTTTTCTTTTTTTTTCCTTTGCTCTGTGTTTCTGTGTTCTAAAGAAGCAACTTGTGCCACAGAAATGCAAGTCTTGAAAGAGGTAAAAGAGCGCTCCTCTGATGAGAAGTGTAACAGAAAAATGGCTCAGGTTGCAACAGTGGAGATTTTACAGAGAGTTTTAAACTCTAGCCATAGCTAAGCACTAGAATAGATTATCTGGCTTGCTTTTGAAAAATCTTCAGTTAGAGATTGCAAAACCTCCCGAGCAGGAATTGTTTCATCCTGCCCTGGAGCACAGGAAAGCTGTACATGGCCTGGGGCAGCAGAGTCCCAGCGTTTTTTCGCTCCAATTTCAAGGATATTTGGACACTTGCACCTTCAGATGTAATAACCAAGTGGACCATCAGCTTTTTTCTGCCCAGTGCTCAGGCTCCGGGACAAGCTATTGTAATATCTCGGCAGGTGGATGAGGACAGTAGATGTCCCGTTGCCTGCAGAGGTTTGCTAGGATCTCAGCTTCTCTTTAGAAACCAGGCTGTAAGGAGCGAGTTGGCAGGGCTGGCTCAAATCTCTGCACATTTACTTCTGTCTTCATCTCCAGAAAAGATCGTTATGGCACCTTTTAGCTCAGCAACTGGGCTGCATGAGAGATAAAAGTGAGCAGGAAATATGCTATTGCTTCTTCCTATTCAGCTACAGACTATAGACCTCTTTCTGTTTCATTTTTTTTCCTCCAGTTTTGTCCCACTACAGAAATGTCAGGGTAAAGGAATACACATTTTTCGTGTTTAAGCGAGTGCCACGATGTTTCCTGACTTGCAGCAGCGATGCCAAGACAGTTAAAAGATTGCTTGGCTGTTTTCTTGTCAAATTCAAGCTTATCGGGTCTTTAAATATCTGTATTTTAGTGACTTGAAAGGTATTTTGTTCTCTGCAAAAATTGCCTTCTGTCTTCTTAAATGCTTGGTTACAAAACATTTCCACTTTGGAGAAGATAACAGATGAAACATCTGCTTCTGTAACCGTGCATGATAACTTCCTTGCCCATTTCCTACGTATGATACTCTAAAACTACCCCTATCAAAGGATACAGCTTCAGTAACGCCTCCTCGTGCAGCACTACTTGCTGTGCACGTCCGTGTCCATTTATCTGCAAGAAGGGAAGAAGCATGCGAGGAAAAAATTACCATTTCCCTGCAGTGATCTGAATACCCATCTTTCTCCAAGCACCTTATTTATACCCAGGTATTTTGCCCGCGTAAGCAACCAGGCAGTGCCACGCGCAGTTGGAGCTTGTGTTGCTGCTTAGGAATATTTTGGATGTGCAGGAAATGGGTGGCCGGTCCCCAGCGTCACAGCAGCGCTTCCTTCACCCCTTTTGCTTACGAGCCGGGACAGCTTGTCCCTAACACAGCGTGCGTATGTGGGAGGGAGAGCAATATGCTCAAGCAAACAGTGTTACTCATAAGGACGATGACTCGGGGGCAGAGAGGTGCAACGTAGTAGACGATGGGTACGTCAGCATCCTCGGCACCCTTGTTTGTATGCCCAGCATGTGCCATGACACGTACATACTCCTCCTCGCTGTAGTCAACACTAAGCTATGGCTGTGCTAATTGCCTTCTGGTGGAGAGCCAGGTAGAAACTTCTCTCTTGATGTGCTGCTTTAGGTATTACCCGGAAAAGCCCGCGAACACCGCTCTCGGATCTCCAGGGAGTCAATACCATCAACGAGAGGACCCAGCGGTAAGTCTCTTGCTTTTACATTGCCACGGCAAGGAAATGTCGGATGGGAGAGCACTGTCTGTTGTTATAAATGACTGTATTAATGTTTCTCCCAGCGTGCTTATTAATTTTGTCTTCTCTCCATTCTTGTGCTGCCATGTGGTCATATCTAAATATCTTTACCTGACTTAACAGCAAGCACGGACAGCAACTTTCCTCAGTCACAAAGCAGTAGTCGTAGGGGGTCTGATGTACGAGGTGGTAAGAAGCATGCAAAAAAAAATTAATGAATGTGCCAATATCAAGGAAAAAATAATTTACTGTGCATTTTTCTGGAGGAAAAAGTAGTGATGATGTGTTTGTGTGCAGAACTGCATGCAAGCGGTGTGATGGCTGTAGGTGCTGTTGGGTGTGGAGGACCAGGTGTGAGGTTTGAGGTGGAACCTCATCAAATGTTTGCTTTTCATTAAGGGAAAATTGGGGGAAGTCTGATGACTGGAAAGTCGCTTAAAGCGCAGGAGCTTTTCTATCTCCAAAGTTACATTAAAACGTGTGAACTTGAAGTAGGTTCAATTTTTACAGTTTATATATGCAGCTTTAGTTTTTAAACCTTTCTTGGAGGTTCTGGCTGTTCAAGCATCTACTTAATGAGATCTTTTGCTGCTTGAGAGTCAATTCGGCACTTCTCAGCACAGATCTGTGCCTCTTTGGTAAAAGTTTTTCCAAACCTGCTTCAGAATTAAGCTTCTTGTCAAGCAAAATGTCTCCGTTTCAAAGGGAAGTCTGGGTGCTCATACTCCTTTTCTCCAGCTGCTCTTGTGCACCTCTGCAGACACCAGAAAGTCTGATTATCCATGTGTCATCTCTGAAGAGGTATAGTGCCTCCCTGCTTCTCTCTGAGCATATGTATTTGTGTGCTGGGGAAATGCATGATCAGAGCACCTTCAGCTCCTAAAATGATTGCTTGGAGCTGCAGACATCCAGGTCTAACTTCACGGCTGCTCTGTGTTTCATGAGAAGACCAGAACAGGTCGAGAGGATGCTCACCAAACACCATGGTGCCTGCATCTCAGTGTTCTGGTTTTTTTTGTGTGTGACACAAAATATCCCCCAAATATATTATTAAATCTCTGGTTTAGTGGCTTTAATGTCAAATGTCCAAGATAGAAATCAGTTAGAAAAAAGGAGCGATATGTAGGGGAACAAAAGGGTCTTTTATTGTCTGGCCTTGTTCACCACATGCCCTTGGATTGCCATCAAGACTGGAATATCCCTCTTTCCCTGGATTTCTTCCCTTTGAGAGCGGTGGTAGCAGCACACTGCTGCTGATGCTGCACTGCACCTGGCTGAAGGAGAACTGAATATTCTCAAACCACTACAAGTTGGCTTATTTTCAGGGGCCAAAGAGGATGTGATTTCTGCGAAGCTGTTACCCAAAAGGATCAAGCCGTTTAGCCAGGAGGGTCTTGCTGCAGAATAACACCTTTCCTACAGGGAGCAAGGCAGGCTGGCAGAGAACGTGCAGCTGTAAAGCTGATGTGTGATCCTTTAGGAATTTGATCCATCTCTGCAAATTTGTGACACTTCATGATTTTGTGCAGAAATCCTGCTTTTGAAAACAACCTCACCCTGGGGTGGGAAGGAGATGCTGCCGTGTCTTTCCATATGTCAGTCTTTCCCAACCCTCCTTCTCTTTTTCCTACTGCCATAGCTCTAATCCGTTGGGTTACGTAGAGCAGGCGTATGGCAGCGTTTGAGGCAGGGAAATGTCTCTGACTCCAGTGGCTCTTGTCTCCAGAAGTGACGTTCACTCTTTCTAGCTTCTCTGGTCGCACAGGTTTCCCTAAACGTGATGTAACGTGAAACTTTGTCGCTGTGAAGATCGTCGTGGGTAGATAAGAGGCGTTGTGCAGTTTCCCTAGCTGCAGTCTCGCAGCAGTCTGAAGGAGGATGCTTATTGAAAGAAAGCCTTCAGGTGTGATGCTGGTGCTTGGATCACGTCTGTTAAGTGGGACGGGGCTTTTCTGGTTGTACAGCTCCAACTTCAGGGCCTGTCAGTGTGGCAGGTTCGGCTTGCCAGTTATTTTCATAGCCCAGAACATTTTAATTATCTGGAGCCGTTGATAGTACATCTTGTAAAGGCAGGGAAACTCCTACTGTCCCAGGGAACAAGGAAGATGTATTTGTTTACTCCTTGCTGTGGAGTTCATTCTGTGGTCAGCTGTATTTATTTGGCTTAAAACAAGCCAGCACAGCCCCCAAGTTCCCTTAAACAGCCAGGATCAAGGGTAGCAACTACTGTGTCTTCCATGGCTTCCTTCCGTCATCCTCAGCGGTTGTATCCTAACAATAGTCAGGACAGACATTTATTCCTTTGACACGTTTGCAGTGACTGGCAGAAAACGTGTTTTTGAAGGTGTCGTAACTCCTGTGTTTCTCCTGGTGAGGTGCTTCAGTAGTGTGGTCCATAATCGTGGCATCCTTCAGCAATGCCACCGTGGGCATCACAAGTGACCGGTCCCCAAATGTCACCTGTGCCCCTTCCTTCTGAAAGCGCAAACCAGAGCGTGGTGTGTATGTTTAAAATCCGGAATGTGCTTTTGGAGTAGGCATGTAATTTTAATACCGTTCATTGCGGCTAATTTTGATCTGAAGAATCGTGAATTACACTTCGTAAATGTAGGGTTTTCATTTAAATTGCACTTGTCAAAAAAAGAGGGATTAACTACAGAGATAAAGGTAAGACCTATAGAAAATAGATTTACTTCAACAGCCCTGCTGTTTATCGCTCATTTTAGAAGTGTAGAGTTCTAGCTTCCCGATACTTCCCAACAGATAGGCTGGTGAGTGATTTACAAAGCTAAGTTAAACAGAGGAATTCTCTTTTAAAGCCATCTCATTATCATGTGGTGGCTGATAAGTCTGCAAACCCACAGGATAGCCCGGGGCTCTCATCTAAAAGCAAATTCCAGGCATGACATCATGCAGGAAGTCACGGGGAGGGCTTAGCGAGCGTTGCGCTCTCTTCTGATCTCCTCGAAGAAAGTGGCCGAGTGGTTTGCACATGCTGGGACGGCAGCTGGAGGAAGCCAGGCTTCAGCAGAGCATCGGAAAGGCGGCATGCCTTGGAAGTGCCTTCAACGGCCACCGAGTAATGAAAGCCATGCCATCGCTAACCAAAACCTCTTGGGCTGTCTGTTTCTGTGCAGCAGAAACCGTTTTATGTTCCTTGATGTCTGCGCAGCGTGCGGGGAAGCAGGTGTTGATCAGTCCGTCTCGAAACAGTTGGTTTTGCATGGTGAGATGATTGACCTCCCAAGTACCAAAACAGCTGTGCCGGTCACTGTATGCACGTGTTCATCTCAAGTGTCCATAATAAATAGACTTGTTCTCTCTCTTCTTCTTTTTTTTTTTTTTTTTAAACTTCATGGGAATTTCTAGGGTTTTCTCTTCTTCAGTCCCATTCAGAGTCCGTATAACCGCAGGCTGTCTCAAGCCAGAGAGTATGTTCCGGTTGGCCAAATTAATGATGGGTTGTAGATCCCAAAAGTGGCCATTGAGGTTTAGCGGAACCAGTCAACTGGGGATTTTTTTCTCTGGCAAGCAAGAAGCTTTGGGGACCTCGGCTGTGAAGGAAAAGAAGGTGGCCTGGAGACATCACTTGGGCATTAAAGCTTCTCACTGGCCTTCCTTGAATCGAATGGGCTGCCTCCAAAAAAAAAAAAAGCAGATCCTCGATCCTGGAGCGCTCAGTCAGGGGTTTGCTTTGCTGTGATTGATCCTTTCTTTTAGTAGCAGTACCTGTCAAAATACAGATTTAATGGAACTAGGAAGGAATTTTAAAAGCACTGCTTGAGGTAGTAAGGGGACTTGGACTTGAATGTTATATTGCTCCAAGGATCTGGCTGCGGGCTTTCAGCTGGCTGAATTAACAACTGTACCTGCGTAATTTCTTCTTTCCATGTGGCACTTGATGATATTTCCCCTTCCCCCAAAACAAGACTTCAAGGCGAAGGGCTGCTTCATTGCTAGACCTCAGAAGTGATGCCCGAGACCCCATTTAAATCACCATGTCTGTCAGCATCTTCATGACCAGAAAACTGATGCTGCTTTACTGGTGTCCTCCATGTGCTGGGTCTCTTCTTATTCCTTTCCCTTCTGTCCAAAATATCTCTGGGGGTTTTGCAAACCCCACATCCCTCCTTAGACCAGCTTACAGCGCTATTTCATGTGACGGTTTCTGCAAGGCTGGTAGAGAATTTAAAAAAACAAACAAACAAAAGTATTGCAGCCAGGGAGAGGCTTTGTGTAACCCCAGGCATTGGAGGGAGGCTCCTCTTGGCCTCCGCAACCCTGGAAGTTATTTTGCCTTGACGTGAAGCTTTGCTGAGGCTTTCCCTTCCTCCGAGGGAGGAGTTTGGTTCCTCTCGCCATCCCCTTCAGTCCTCCTGCAAGCCAGGGCTGCCAGGGGAGCGTTCCCGGGTACCAGCATGGCTCTGCTCCACGGCAGAGAGGAACCAACTGGGTGAGTGATTCGCTTGTCGATTTAACGATCGGGTACCACTGGGCTGACCCGATTCTGGTCCTGCTGGGGCTGGCATCCTCCGCTTACGGCAAATAATCAGTTTATTGCAAATGGTATTTTCTTTTTCTTTTCATAACGAAATATCTGCATGAATTAGAAAAGACAGGGTCAGCACCAGCATCATCTAAAGCAGTGAATGCTATTAATGACAGCAAGGCTGATAAGCAGAGGTCGTAGTCTCATATTCTTCAGGCCACCGGAGTATCTGCAGACCCAAGCCTTCTGGCTGAGAGAACTGGAAGTCATCCTGTTGACAGTTAGATCCTTTTACGAATATTTAAGTTTTGAAGCGTGCTTAACTAGCCGATCGTTTCACATGTTGCGTCTGGCATCGCGACCTCGTCATTTGGGAGCGAACAAATGGTGAAAAGGATAAATTGGGGACTGTCATTTTCTATTGATGGTTTATTTTATGATCTTCCACTTTAGAAGACAGTGGTGGTTATTAAGTAAACGCTCTCAAAGCTTTATTCTGTCACAGAACCACCTTTTGTACATATTCCTAAAGCTGCGTTGACCGCCCTGTTTGGTGTTTCAGGGATGCCTACGCGGTCGGCTGGAACGGCCGGATGGGGATGCGGCACAGCAGGCTCGCCAGCCCCAGCTCCTTCCTCGACAAAGACGGGATATTCGTGAACGCAACCAACAGCAAGCTGCTGGAAAGGGCCCACGGCATTCTCATGTTAGTATGAAAGGAGTGATTTTGGCTTTATTCCTGGAGTATAGTGAGCAGTATGGGTGATAAGAGGAATGTAAATAGCCAAAACAACAACAAAAAAATAAATTCAAGTTTCAAGTAGACTTGGACATGGTTGGGTCAAAGCGACCCCGGTACTTTTTTTGCATCTGATTTATTCATCTCTTACCATTCATTTGTAATGACAGACACAGGAAAGTGGTACGGGGAAGCAGGAGAAGGAATGAATCTTCTGGTCAAACCAGTCTAAAGAGATGACAGTGATGTTATGCAGTAACATTTTTTAACATGATATCAAAGTTTGCATTACAAATGAGATGTGGAAATGATGTTGATGAATCACGCTGCAGCCTCATCAGAAGTTTCAGAAAACATCACCAGGGTGTCTGGAGGTAACATGCAGCATGAGAGAGCAGGGTTGTCAGTCGTTCTGCGATGCCGCTCCCTGTTCTACCCAAATTACCAGCCAGCCCATCGTTTCTGATGTAACAGTTTGCTTTAATTGAATACCTGCCTCTCAAAGCTGTGGAGCTGAATTTATAAAACTAGTTTGCAGCTTGCAGAAGGAACCTCATTTCAGTGCAGGGTGTAGGAAGGAGTTTCTAAAGGGGATTTTGAAGGGCTTGTTTCAGAAACTCCCATTTTTCTGAACCTTCTGTTATTGCTTGTACTGTGTCACAGTAAAGAAAAAAGAGAATTTATTTCTAAATGGCAGAAGTTGAGCTGTCCTGTTGTAATACTGCAATGGTAAACATACAAACTATTCTGCAATTGCACGTGTGGATTAATCTGAGCCATTTATTATCTCCCCAGGCGAAATAAGAACTTCAAAGCCAAACCCAGTCTCCCAAAGGTGAGAGAGAAGCAGCGTTTTGACCTTGCCAGTCCCCGGGTTAAGGCCGTAGGTACAGTGTTGAGATGCTGATGTGTGTGTAAGGACGATGGCTGTGGCTGCTTTCGGGACCGTCGTCATCTCTGCTCTGTTCTGCTCTGTTCAGGGCTCTAATTTCTGTAAAACCAAAGGATTTCAGCCCTGATTTGTGCTGGGAGAGGACTGTGTGAGCACTCGCATCCTCCTTTCTCAGACCTGCTCGGGCTCCTTTTTTCCTCCTCCTGAGGGAGGAGTATGTACGTGCTGGGGAAATTTGATAATTAAATCTCTAAAATGAGCAAATAGGTTATGCAGGATGGCTGGTACCTGATAGACAAAGTGGTTTTCATGATGCCTACCCAGTTTTGTCTGAAAAAAATCTCAAAATTTCCACCCTACCCTGGAGCATGGCTGCATGCTATGTGTGACTTACGGTCCCTGTAATCTTTTAACAGCTTGTCTAATACTCAGGTTCCCTCCACTTTGGCTGCATTTACTGTATTTTAAGACATGAGATGCTGAGAAATCTCTTTTAACTGGAAGATTAATGCTTTTAGTGGTCGCTGCCTGGCTTCTGATAAGGATTTTACTTGCAGAGGGCTCAGGATAATGGCAGAATGGAGCAGGCTACAGCTTCAAGCAGGACTAATATGTACCCAAAACCTTGCCAATTATGAAATGATCTCTGGATAAAAAGAGGGGCTCAGAGAGCTGCAAGCCACCCAGATTGCCTTGATGCAGCCCAGACCAGAGCATCCCTACGCTATGAACCTTGTAACTTCCACGCGAGCAGGAATGCTACTTACTCCTTTGATTGACATTGCAGATTGTGCAGTTCTTAAATAGTTTTCGGTCCACCTCAGTCTTCTGTTAGCCCAAAGCACTGACGCTGGCTGCCTTTTGGTCTCAGTTTTGATTTCTGCCTCTCCCGAAGGACCAGAAGGAACAAACTTTAGTTATGCTTTTCTACATGCACATTGCACCTGAAGAGACACAGAGCAGTTAATAAATGAACTCTTCATTAATAGTGAATGAATTGGGTGCAATGAAGCAACAGTTACAAGGAAAGAGGTTTTCAGTAGGTTTTGTGGGCTGATGCCTTTCTCAGCCTTCTGGCTCACTCAAATGAAATTCTGCGCTAGCTCTTGCACAATGTGCATTTCAAGCAAACCCAGTCCTCCTTTGGACTTTCTATACCCCCCACGCTTATTCAAAGAGGAGATACTCGGGTCCTGCTGGCAAGCACGTGGTTTCCATCTACGGTTTCCTGTTCACAGGAATGAAGCCCCCGGGCTTGCTAATTATGGCTGATGGCTCATTTTCTATATGCGTGTGATGAATTATTTGCAGCGGTCACAATTCAAGATTGTTGTTAACATGCCATGAAAATAATCAACAAAGGGTCAACTTTCCAGCAAAGTATTTATGTTTGTCTGCAGCTGCATGTTAGTGGGTCGGAGAGCCAAAATTCACGTGGTCAATGATGCCCTTGGCAAGTCCTAGGAGGGCCAAATAGAGCAGGCGTTTCAAGCTGTACCTTGATGTTTTCCATTGAGATGAAATAGGGTGGTTACCCTAAGGAAGCCCTGCAGAGGATATAAGGGGGGATAGCGTGGGGATAAGATCCAGTTTTATTTATAAAGAACAAACTAAGCCTCTCTCTTCTGCAGCACATGCTGGACGTGAAATCTCTCAAGCACCTGACCAACCTAACGCTGCACGACCGCATTACAAAATCTCTTCTCCATCTCCATAAGAAGAAGAAACCACCCAGCATCAGTGCCCAGTTCCAGGTAATGCAGCACCCTGTGTGGTTTCGATACAGAGAGGTTATAAGCTTTTATTGAATAAAAAGCAAATACCTGCTCTGGCTCCCCGTAGGAGCGCTTGCAGGCACAGTGCTGTCCCATCTTCACCCCTGTTTGTTTACGACATGAATTCATCATGAAGATGGGGCTCGGGGAAGCTGGGAGAGAATGCAGCACCTTGCATTTGTCTAAATGATGGAAATCAAGAGAAGCAAGTTACAGCGGGTGTCAGGATGAGTAGAGGGATGATGTGCCAAGACAACATTGGTGGGACGTGAGGATGAGCTGCAGAACAGAGCTTCACCTGCTGCAGAAGGTGGTCGGGAGAGAGGCAGTTACATCAGTGTAAAATCAGTGGGCAAAGCAGCAGGGAAAGCCTTGTGTTGGGGTGGATTGATTCTGGTCTCCTTCATGTCTGTGATTTTTTAAGTGCCCTCGTAGTGAAATACCTCATCAAACATTGATGTAGCATGTAGCTCTGTGTGCTCGTGTGCCCTCTTCTCTGCTACCTTGCTTTCAAGGCAATCACTTCGTGGTGTTTTCTCTGCTGTATCTAGAAATCTAGTAAAATTCTGCAATGACATTTTAAAGTATTTTTTTACTTGCATTCAGCATCTGAAATTCAATCTGTTTTCAAGTCAGCCAGAATGTGAATGTTAATAGGTGCAGAAAGGTCAAAATATTGCTGCATTATCTCAAGGCACGCAGAGGAATTCAGAGGAGGGATCAATGCAGCATTTGTTGTGTTGGCAGTGCTGTGCGCCAGCCAGCCTTCCCTGGGAATAGCTGCAGCTAAAATAATTCTCAGAAATGTGCATCAGGGCTTGGAAATTGGTACAAGACACATGCACACGCATGTGGTAATATTAGAAAGCAGCATTTCAATTAAAAAAACATTTTCTAAGGAAGCTTGGCTTGTTTTTTACTTTTTTTGTTTTTTGAAGTGAGTCATTTTTAGAAAGTCTTCATGCATAGATCTGGGTAAGATTAAGTAATTTTATATATATATATGTATGTATGTATATCTGTGTATATATAATATGCAGAATGCACATCTGTATATATATATACATATATATATAGCTTAGTCTAGTCTAATGGTATGCTGGTTAAAATAAATGTCTGCAGAGTTTAAGTCATACATAATTAATATATACATGGGGGGGTTGAAATGAGGATGTCTTCCTGAAACCCATTCATCCTTCCAAGGAAACAGGGAAAAGCGTCAGGGTGCAGGATTGAGATTCCTGTATATTTTCCAGTGCATAAAAATAGCAGAGCTCTGAGCACCGTGAAGATTCCCCCCTACCCCTGTGCAGCAAAGCAGAGCCTTCAAATAGCAAATATGCTTCTGACGTTCCCCAGCGGTGAGTTGACAACGTAGGAGCTGTGCCTACAACGCATCCTCTTTTATTTAAATGAATGAAACCATATTGAAGTCGGAGGCAGCATGCTGGCTGCTGGTGCTACTGCCTGCTTCTCCTTTTAGAAAAATGCTGGGTACTCCAGCCCTAATTTCATTTAACACTCGTAAGGGAGAAGTATTTTCTCCAGAGACCAGCCTGGTGCAAGCCTGCGAGATAGCTTTTTATCAAGAGCACGCTAATAAAATTGCAGAGCATGGAACTGGGTCACAGACAGGAAATACAAATGTTTCCTATCATGGGGTTTTTGTTTTGTTTTGTTTTTCAGATAAATGCTGCCTTGTGGCTAATGCCTGGACAGGGAGCTTGCAGCTGCTCTGTCTCGTATTGATTTTAACCATGCCTTAAGTTACGCTGCTCTGTAGGCAAAACAGCTCTGAGTCATCGCTGCCTGTATTAGGGGACGCTGTGAGAGCAGCGATGGCTTTCTCGGTTGAAAGCTAAACCGAAGGATGGAGATTTATACAGGCTTCCCTGGTGCCCGGCTTTCAGGTGACACCCTAGCAAAAGGAGGCCACCCTTGCTAGCGCCGGGCGACGCTGAAGTGACGAATCGCGCCCTGCAAGGATGAGTCCCAGCAGCCAAAGAGCGTGAGCTGGGGAGGTTTTGCAGGCAGAGGACAAAGGAGCAGGGTAGGGAGTTAATCCGGGGACCTCGCCTGCGCCTTACGGATTCCCGAAGCTCAGGGCAGGCCAGATGGCAGCGGGGGGCATGCGGAGGGGGGGCCGATGGGACAGAAACGCCCCGCGCTCCGCTGCAATTCCCAGCACCAACCGATGTACGTCACCGGTGGTTATTTATTTCTTCCTAGAAATTATTTTTTTTTCTTCTTCTTCTTATTTTTTCCCAATCTACCTTCCGCAAAAGACAGCCGGAGGCAGCAAATCCGGGAATGCGGCCACCAGCTGAGGTCTGCAGCCTCCCCGGGTTGGGAGCGAGGGGGCCGTTTCGTGTTCGGCATAACTGGGGGCTCAGCTGCACCACACATGTGTGCTTCACCAGTTCCTCTTCCCCAGATACCGCGTGTAGATAAACACTTATTAACATGAAAGGCTTCCCATAAGGAGGGCTTTAAGATGATCAGAAGTAGAATAAAAGGCTTTCTGCAAGCCAATCTTTAGATGAAATGCGTCTTGCTGATATTATGCACTTGTGCACACAGGATTATGAACATGTATGTTCATAAATTTGTAGCTGCATATAGTAAATATACAACAGAATACCTTTTAAATAACTGAGTTTTAGACGCTATTAAAATCAGGTCATTGCCATGAGTAATCAACTCTGGAGCACGTTATTAATACCACGTCAGTAAAGTGCTCTGCAATTAGAGACATCCGAAGCATTTACAGGGCACATAAAAAAAAAAAAAGAAACAGAGTGCAGTCAAGGAGTCGGTCCAGCCACAGAATGACTCAGTGACTGTGTGTGCTCTGATCTAAAGCGGTCAAAGTGTTGTTATTTCAGAGAGCTTGTGTTTTGTTGCGTGGTTTGCGCGTTGGAGGCATAACTTGGGATGACATCCCACTGGAGCGCTTGTATGTAGCAGTGATGCCAATACCGATTCACTTTCATCGTCTACACTTTTAATAATTGTGTGGAAATTAAGGGAAGTGGAAATGCCATGAAATCTCAGTGTCTGAAATGGGAGCCTGGCAAAACCTTGACTCTCAGTGATCACAATTGTGTCTTTCAGCAGACAAATATGGCCAGGAGTAGGCCAGCTTTGAAACTATTTTCATCTCAAAGCAGCCTATGAAGTGTTTAGGGTTCACAAGCTTTAAAAATCCTTGTAAATTCAGTTATTTGAGAGAATGGGAGTTCACTCAGGAAGAACAGGGCAGGCAAGCTATGGGAAGCGGATGTTGGAGAAAGCAGTCGGATCATCTTCCTGTTGCAAAACTGTCATTAAGAGAATTTCTTTCTAGGCCAGTAATGATGCAGGGGAATCATTTTTGACAGCTGAAAATTCTCTTTGTATTTTAAAAACATCAGCAACCATTGGGTAAACAAGGGGTAGCTCATTATCTTGGTGTTCCCACTCAACATCTGTACGTGGCTTTCTGATGTGGAGCAGGAGCTGACTTTGGGATCCAGTGGCTGCTTCGGAGATGTCGAACCGGGGGTCTCAATGTATGTGTGTGCACAGTGTACCGGTGTGAGCACCATCCTGGTTTCTGCAGGAGCCTTGAACAAACAGGATTGTATTTCCCTGTAGCTAATTTGTTGGGTACGAGGACAAAAGCAGCCAGGTTGTAGCACATCTGAGATGCTCATTTCAGGGAACGATTTCCTATCTGCCTGGTTTACTCATCATTTGTTCAAAGTTTTGTTTTCTGACGTAAGTGCCTGTTTTTTCATTATTCTTCGCGCTCCCTTCTCTGTTTCCCAGCTGAAGATGTATTCTCTATTGCAGGCATCGCTCAACAAGCTGATGGAGACTCTTGGCCAGGCAGAACCTTATTTTGTCAAGTGCATTCGATCCAATGCCGAAAAGGTAAACCCCAACCTGTGAGATCAGTGCTGCTAATGGTGTGATTGCAAAACCCGCTCTCGGCGTTCACTCGCGCATAACTCGTTCCTTCTCTCACTGCTTGGAGATAACAGCACAAACCTGTAATGTTTTGAGGTCTTGGAAACGGAGATCCTTTTACAGCAAAGCCGCTGGATTGGGAAGCAAATAGTGAAGTGGACTAGAGCTGGTCTTTAGTTCCTGACCTCCTGTTTAAAATCATCTTTAAAATATTTTGTAAATATGTAATTTGTTTAAAGAAAGAAAGAAAGAAAAGGAAACTCAGAATCAAGTTGGATTTACAAGGTGTTTGTACCTTAGTAATGGAAAGCATGGACATTATCACTTGGATGTAGGATCGCTTTTGATAAACTGCTGATAAACTGCACTGGCTTTTCTTGTAATCATAGAAACACCTAGATGAAAAATCTTTAATAAACCAATTTGACTCCTCTGAAGCTTCTGCCACCTGTAATAGTGATTTACAGACTTGTGGATTCATTTGTGCCCCTACTGAGCTCTAAAGCTTCTTTAAAAACAAGTTTCTATTTGTAAAAGCACATTTTTTCAGAATAAGCCATGTTATTCAGACTGATTCAGAGATAAAGCCAAATTCAAGAAATGTGATGTAAAGAGTCATTTGTTTCATGGGATAAGGATCCTTAGTTTAAAAACAAGGTTGTGGAAATACTTTTTTTTTATATATATTAATCCTTTGGAGTCTTACCCAGACATTTAAAAATACAAGGTGGAGCTTTATGCCTAGCAGATTGTTTCATTGCTCACGATCTTACCTTACTCATTGGCTGTGCCCTTGATGGGATCTTTTTTATTCAGTTCAGAGGATCCAAAAAACCTTCTTGGTAGCTTTCTGCCTAATTAGGTGTTTGAAGGTCTCCATCTGATGGCTCTTTGGAAACACAGAGGATTCAACCCTGGTGGTATTAGTGTAGCTTCTGGGAACCCATATTCCCTCCCAGCATCGTCGCCAGCGTGCATGTCATGCAGATGTGTTACATGTGCTGAATCCATTGACCCATCCGCATGCTTAGAAGTTCCACCAAGTGCTTGGAGTTCAAGGAAATATTGGCTCACAGTTGGCTTCTCTTTCCCTTCCAGCTACCCCTGCGGTTCAGCGATAGCCTGGTGCTCAGGCAGCTGCGGTACACAGGCATGTTGGAGACTGTCCGGATTCGCCAGTCAGGATACAGCTGCAAATACTCTTTCCAGGTTGGCTAAACATTTTCAGTCTTTCACCACTTTTATCATCATTATCACGGTTGTCTGAGTGTTGCTAGCTTGTAAGTATATTTGTGTTTTTACAAAGTAATGAATTTATGACTTGTTCAAGGCAGTGGATGTATGTGGATGACATTGGGAAGGGAGTAGTTGCAGGCTGTTTTGCTATGCCTGAGTTTTAGCAAGCTAGTCTAGACCAAAGGCTACATGTCCCTCTGCAGATAACGTTACATTTTTTGAACAAAAGCAGTATTTTTTTCATAATAAGTGCAGTATTTTTTCATAACGTATGCAAAATCACTTAGACAAATCTATATCCCTCCATAGTGATAATGAGAAGTTCAGACTAATGATGGCTGATCCCTGTCTGAGCTGTAACAGGCCAAGTCAACAAAATGTAACAGTTAAGATTTGGATTCCTTTAGATCAATACTAAAAGCTTTACGAATGTTTTATGGGAGACACCTCCTCATGTGACCCAGAAAAGTGACAAAGTCCCTTCTCTTACGTTTAAGCCTACTGTTGGCCATTGAGCTGCTTTTTGGTGCTCATTTCTTTTGTTTCCTTGGGAGCAGCATTCACCCCATTCCTTTGCCACTGGCTGCATCCCATCAGGAGGCTGATTGGGATCCCCTAAATCTCTCAGGAGTTATCGAGCTTCTCATATTTTCTGCTTTCCCATATTTTTGCCAGCTTTTGTGCACATGTCAGTTCTTTCATGATTTGTTGTTGCAGATTTGTTTCCTGCTGGCAGCTGCTTTCGGCCAGATGTCATGTCCTGTGCAGCAGCTGTTAAGAAGGAAAGACTGCTTAAGGGTTTTTTGCCATAAGGATGAATCCCAACCTTACTTGGGAAGATTGCTCCTCTAATACCTCTGCTCTCTGAGTCCTCACAGCAGCAACCATTGAAGCAGTCTCTCCCTTATGATGCATTGCAGATTCTGGTAACTCCCTTTTGTAGTGGCCATTCCTGAGGATTTGTAGCATTTTTGCTCAAAATGACCTCTGCAGATTATGCAGTCTCTCCTCCCACACTGAAAGACGTTTGAATGTTCCTGGGCCTCTGCTTTGATGTGCTTTCCGTGCAATTTTGAACCACAAATGGAGGAAACTTGGTGTTTTCCAGTCTGTAAAATGCTATCTGTCCTTCTGCTCTGTGACAGATCCTGTTTTATGCAGCCAGTGGAGCAAATCCAAGTTATTTATGCAAAAAGGTGACACAGCAGTACCCATTTAACCCAGTCTTGGTGTTTTGTTTTTTTTTTTTCTCAGGATTTTGTGAACCATTTCCATGTCCTTCTGCCACAAGGAATCAGCCCGTCTAAGCACAATATCCATGATTTCTTCAGGAAAATAAAACTCAATCCAGACAATTACCAAGTTGGAAGAACCATGGTAAATGTTTGTCTGTTTAAGATAAAGATATGCCTGCATTTGTGCACAGTTACATTACCATCTTCATGTATGTTTTCAACTAATGAAACTTTTTTCTTCTTTTTCTTCTTCTTTTCTTCTTTTTTCTTCTTTTTTTTCTTCTGTTTGTCACAAGCCAATGACTTAAATGACTCCTTGAGTATTGTTAACACAAAATAGTGAGGAACATCATTGTCTTCATTTGACTAAGCCACAGTGGTCAGGTTATAACAGAACTTCAGAACTCATCTGTGTGCAGACAGAGCTTGTTGTTATCATTTTGGCTCTCCAGAAGGGAAGTTGGGGGCTCTGTAATTCATGACTTATGTTTTTTTTTTTTCCAGGTTTTTGTGAAGGAGAGGGAGCGGCAGCTTCTGCAGGACCTGCTCCATCAGGAGGTACTGCGCAGGATCACACTTCTGCAGCGCTGGTTCCGCAGCATGCTCTGCAGGAGGCAGTTTCTGAGCTTAAGGCAAGCGGCAGTAACCATACAGGTAGGTGGAGGTGCCTAATTTCATCACAAATTACAATCTGTAAGTCCTGCAGATACAGCTCTGGCTGTAGCTGAAGCATCTGATGCATAAAATCAGTTCCCTTCTCCTAGGAAGGAGCTCATGGTCAGAGTTTGACCCCTAGAAGAGCAGTAATTTGGGCATGGGAGAGACAGAGTTGGAAAGCTTGCATAGAGGCAGGTGCTCTCCAGTTCCCAAACCATTCACGTTTCAAGGAGCTGCCTGCTGTGTTTGCAGAGATTCTGGCGTAGCTACCAGAGCCGAAAGCAAGGCGAACCATCCCCAGACCCCCTCGTACTCAGCAAAGCCGCGGTTGTGCTCCAGACCCACTGGCGAGGCTTCGTGGAGAGGCGGAGGTTTCTGCAGATGCAGTTTGCAGCCCACCTCATCCAGAGCTGCTGGCGGGAGCACTCGAAGCGGAGGCACGACGCGGCCACCAGCATCCAGGCAGCCTGGCGAGGACACTGCGCAAAGCGGCTTTACAGGGTCAGCAGAAGCAAAATCATCTGTTTGCAAGCAGTGTGCAGAGGATATTTAGCACGACAAAGGTAATGTTGATCGTAAAAGAAATGAATAAATAAAGTAAAAAAGTGCTTTCTGATAATGCCCAGCGGGGAGAAGTGTGGTTGATGTGAATTCTGGCACCGCTCAGATCACCATGACTTACAGATGATGGTGTCCCTTCACAGCATTGCTGACACTGTCCCAACCTGCCCTGATCCTTCACTTGTCCACGCTTTCTAACAAAGGAGTTTAGTTAGCTGCACATCCTACTCTTAGAATAAGCAGAGCCTATTTCAGGTTAGAGCACGTAGGCAGTGGAAAGCCGAGGACATAAATACATGTGAGTTGTTTTTTTTCTTGGCAGCAGCACCAGTTTAAGTAGCCTATTTTTAACTCAGATTGGCTGCCAATCTGGTTGCTGCACTGTCTCACAGACAATCAGTCAGCAAGTGGTGTGAGGGCAGAAGCAGGGACAGGAGTTACTCAAGCCAGCTGCTGCGAGGAGAAAAATGTTTGCAGCCATGCCTTGGCTCGCTGGCCGTAGGGCAGGTCTTGATCCATTCTCAGGAGGCACTGCCTGTAAGGTGTGGAGTGACTGACAAAGAACTGGGAGCTGGAAATAGCTCTTAGTGTGGGGTGCGAGTGCCTGTTAGCTGTGCCAGAGGCATCCTAGGCAGGATGGTGAAGACGAGGAAGCCAAGGTGATGCAATGTGTTACGGTTTTCTGGCTTACAAACAAGCGACACCAGGGATGAAGTCTGGAGCTGCTGTCATCGGCACAGGAGAAGCTTTCAGGTGCGTTGGTGCAATTCCTGAGTAGGTGAGACGGCAAAAGAGAAGACTGAAAATGTGCTTTGTGCATAGAACATGGACGTGCATCATCTTGCACCTGACTTGCGAGGAGGGTTGCTCGAGATGCTGACGGTGGTGAGATGATGGTGATGAGATGCCACCGGTGCAGTGCCTTGAAGCAGTGTGATGGGCAGAGGGTTACAATGCGCTGCTTTTCTGCTTTCTTGCAGGTTTAGAGCTTTGAAAGAGCAGAGGTTAAAAGAGATGCAGCTGGAGAATGGCCTGTCAATTAGCGAAGAGGATGGACTGGAGGCAGATGGTGCTTTGGAAATTAAGGGCTCCGACCCATCTAAGTGGGAGGATGGCTCATTTGAAGAGAGGGTGAGAGCTATAGAGGAACATAAATCACTGATGGAGAATAATCGGGTGAATCACGTGGACCCACTGGATACTTCCGCGAATTTGTTGTACAAAAGGCACGAGAGAGCCAGTAGCCAGAGTGGTATGGACACCGAAGAGGAAGTAATTGTGAGAGAGAGACCCAAGTCACTGGAGGATCTTAACCAGAAGAAAGTTGTTCGTGCAAAAAGAGAAAGCCGGAGAATGCGTGAACTGGAACAGGCAAAATTTAGCTTGGAATTGCTTAAAGTCCGGTCCACTGGAGGGCTGTCACCTTCAGAAGAGCGACGGTGGTCTACCGAGCTGGTATCTGAGGCACTTCATTCCCCTCAGGGAACCCCGGAGAGTGAAAGCTCTCAAGGGAGCTTAGAGATGTTAAGCTGTGAAGATACCCCAAGTAAACTTGTTTCCCTAGTTTTAGATGAGCAAGATGTGCAGTCGTTTTCCACTGAGACCCAGGACTCTTTGCCTAGCAGTCCCCAACCTCATCTGCAGGACAAATCTTTCTGCACAGCAGACGTGAACAGCAATTTATCCAGTTGCAGAAGGATGCTTTCAGACTCCGAGCTGCCCGATAACCACACTGCGAAGGAGCGTGTGGTCTGTGACCCCCAGAATTTTATATATAAGATGCATCCACGAGAAACTTTCCTTTCTAGCGATTTACCTACTTTCTACATTCCACCACAGGACAACATAAAGGTAAAGCAGTCACTGGTGGAGAATAACTTGAGGAACAAAGCAGTGGAAAGAGAGAAAACAGTTACGTTCTCCGAGATCAGGAAGGACTCTGAGCAAGACCAGGGCAAAGCCCTGGGAGGGGAGGAAGGGGGCAAGTCTTCTGCCAAGAGAGAGGAACGTGGGACAGCTACTGTGACACAGACCCATTCTCCAGACTCCGTCATCAAGAGACTGGAGAAGCTCAATGTGGAGAAGGAAGAACGACAAAAGCAACTTCAGCTGCAAAATGAGAGGGAGATGATGGAGCAGATCCGTCAGCAGAAGGAAATTCTAGAGAGACAACGCAAAGCCTTCGAGCAGCTTGAGAAGCAAGGCAGGGTGGAGGCTTTGCAGAGGGCTGAGTTGAGCAGAATGAGGGACCCCACTTTGAAACCATCCAAAAAAACAGACAGCCGGCCTCAGTCGGTCCTCATCCTGCACCCCCAGGGCAGAGGGGAGCACGGCATGACCACAGGTGGAACTCCAACCTCATCGGTGGACATCAAAGGTCTCACCGTTGGGAACAGGGGAGGCTCTCCAGCCCATGGTGCCCCCAAAGACAGACCCGTCAGCATGTTCATGGAGCGAAGAGAAGGTCAGTCGGGAACGGCGCTGGAATCACGGTGCAACTCCAGGCTGGCTCTGGACACCAGGGATGTCCCGGGCAGCCCCTTCTCCAGGACAGAGCGCCTCTGGCAGCCCCGAATGCCAAACCAGGCCACCGAGGAGACAAGGGCAAGCGCTATGTTCTTCACGCCGAAAGATAATCCCTTCGGCCTGCAGTGAGTAAAAAGTTGATGGCTTTCTTTGTAGGCTTTTGTTGGGTAAAACGATCTCTGGCAGAACGTGGTTTCTGGAGACTGTAAAAAATACCTATAGAAACCAGAAGACCAGTGTCAGATTTGTTGATCTTACAGCAGTGAGTGGGCATAAATCAGGGGGAAAAGAAAAAGAGCTGTGAATACTATTTCTCAGTCTCTTATGTGATGGGCATTATATAGGCCAGGGGAGATAATCATAGCTATTAGCGGGTGAAAGGTGTTAATAGCAAGAGAGAGTTGACACCAGTTTCATTTACCCTTGGTATGAACGGTGATGGGGGTTTCTTTAGAAAGGTAAAAAATGGGAAGGAAAAAAAAAAGCATCGGATTTTTGGGTGGTCGGAGTAGAAATGACTAGCCAAGTCAGAACATTTCAGTTTTTTTTCTTGCTAACTGTAGAATTACAATAACCAGCAAAGGCAATCAGACGATCTTACCATTGCTGAGAAAAAGCAGCAGCTGTCCGAAGGGAGTTCAGGATACGAAGGCACTTTGGCAGCGTATCGCTCGCACATAAAGTTACGCATGTAATGGGCTTAGCAGTCGTTCAGCTCGGTCGCATTTACACCACGCATGGGGCGCAAGGTGTAGAGACTGCAGCAAGACCTTGGGTCAGTGCTTGCTCCCTCTCTGTCCTGGTGCTTGAGCTGCCTCGCCTAATTTTGGAGAGGTTTTGGCTAGGGATACATGCCAGGGAAAAGGAACAGTCAGTACAAATACCCCTTTGTCCCCCAGTAGGGCCAGCAGCATCCCATGAGCAGGAAGGCAGTGGAGGGCTTTTTAAGCCCTCACCCACGGGCATGGTAGAGCTTTGTTCAGAAATGATGGCAGAAGGAGTGAGCTGAGCAAAGAGCGGGTTAACGGGGAGTATTTTTTGAATGCTGTGTTAGAGGCAAAGCAAGACAGTTCCCAGGAAATCTTCAGGAGGTCCCAGAGAACTGGTTTGGGAGTGGGTATTTGAGAACAGTCTTCTCCCCACGCTCCTTTCAGTTTCTTCTCCTGGCTGGTTAATGCACAGAACAAGCAAGAGGAAAAAGAAAAATAAAAAAATATTAAAAAAATCTTTTGTTTGCCTGGAATGTAAAAATGTTAATGCTGCAACAGAGCAATCCCATTTCAGACTACAGAACTGGAAAGATACCGTCCGTAACCACCATGAAGAGTAGAGTGCAGCTTGGCAGACAGAAATTTGTATCTCCTTGTCCTTTGGTATTAAGTCAGATCCTGAAGAATTCCAAGCGATTCTGAAAACCTGTGACCCCAAACTGCAATTTCTTCTTGATTGCTTGGGCTGTGTACTTCTACATTGCTGAGAGCTGGGCTGGCGCGGTGGGAAAGCTTTTAGGAGAAAATGAAACGTCTCTGTTTTGTTGCCTTTCAGCAGGGAAGCAAGCCATCAGTGCCTTCCCAAGGGTGAGCTAGCTAGGAAGCCATTTAAGATGCCTGGGTCTGGCAGAGGAGAGGTAAGTTGCAGCCTTCTTATTTTCTCTTTTAATTGAAAAGGGGAAAAAAAATCCCAAACCTTTATTCTGCCAGCTTTCCCTCAAATGCTTTGGAGAAGAGAAGTGTAAAGCACAGGGGCTGCTAGCCTCAGGGTGCCTGGGGAGGGGGGATGTCACACTAAGGCAAATTTCACACCTTCTCTTGAAAAAAGCCCCCGTAGCATTAATGTCTAGCAGCACAGAATTGCTCTGGATGAAAAGGATCTTGCAGTCCTGATGGCAAACGCTGTAGTACGCAGTCTTGTCTTGTTTGCTGTAACGTCCATTTTAGTAACATCCATTATTGTCCCATTCTCTCCGTGCTGTCTTGGCTTTTGTTTTTCCCGGTCGTTTTTGCACTACGTGTAATAGCGTGTGTCCTCTGTGGAGTGCAGTGTTACTCAGCGATGTTGTAAGGCCATACTTGAGCTACGCTATGATGCCAAACATCGGTAGAATCTCCTTTTGTAGAATCTCCTTTTATTTTTAAAACCTTTTTTTGTTGTTGTTATGTTTTATCATTTGGTCAAGCAGGTTCCCAGACCGACCCATAAAAAGAAAGCCCGCATGGCGCGGACGCGCTCCGATTTCTTGACTAGAGGTACTTTTGCTGATGGGGAGGGGGATACGGAGGAAGATGATTACGATGGCAATTTTGAGTTCCTTCTCTCCTCTGACCAACCTCCTCATCCTGAGACAGGGCCTGCAGCCCGGCTCGGGCAGGCCTGTTACAGTGACTCCGAAATGGTAATTTTCCAACGTGTCGGGGATGGAAAAAAAAGGGAGCAAGCAGATCTGCGGGAGCATTTCTTTGCTAACCTTAGCTGCACGGATCCTACACCGCTTCTTCTCCCACTCACACGGATGTTGTAGATGGGTAAACTCAGAGAACACAGCAGAAACGCATACAAAACAGAAAGGGAAATGATTTGAATTTCTGTCAACCATGGGGGTGTTTGCTGGCGTGATTTGAGAATAGCTTCCATGGTTTCCACAGGTTTTATGTAGCATTGCAACTCATATTGCACAGCTACCTTGTTGCTTGTTTGTTTTTTAACCAGGATTACCTGCATAACAAAGTCCCACTAGGTTCCTTCGGCTCTAGCAAAATTACCTACAGAAATGCGTAGAAAAGATCAAGGCAAACATTGGCCAAAAAAGCAACAGACAACAAAGAAAACAATATAAACCTTGCACCTCCTACGACTTTTGATTTGGTATCCTTACCTAGGGTATCCGATGATTATTCGGTCCTCAATTATTGGAGTAGTACTGGTAGATAGTGTCTTAAAAGAAGCGAAAACCTGTAAATTGGGCAATAAAAACGTAGTGTGTTTAAAAAAAAAAGAAAAAACACCTTAGTGGCTCTGTCAAGGAGAGACGGCAGTAACTGGTCTCGCTTGGCAAGTCCACGGCTGTAGCGCAGTGTGATGTGAGCGTGCGCAATGCAGAGCGGTTGCATCTCGTGCTTAATTTCCAGCCTGGATAAGCTGCATTTGGAAAATCACAAACTGAGAGGTTTTGGGAGTGGAAGAGGACGGTGGCTTCGACCTGTCTCCCAGTTCTTCTGTGGCTTGAGGTGGCAGAGATGTCCACGTAGATGTGTGGATAAAAACAAGGCAACGTCTCGTGCCGTAAGCGCTCACATTGCCACAAATCCAGGAAATATCTCATGTGATCCTAAAATCTGCCTTTGCAAGAAAGGCAGATGGCTAAGGAGGGCTTTTCGTGACTTTTCTGTTAGCAGCTTTTATTATAAACAACATGTTTTTCCCAGGATAATTTCCTCACCGGGAAGGGGCAGAGATTTACAAATTTCCCGAATTTTTAAGGTTACTCATGATAAATTTTCAAGGGTTTTGAGCCAGGAATACTTGAAGTGCTGTCTGGCAGAAACATGATTGAAAGACACGGCTCTTTGAACTGAACTCACTTGGCTGTGCTTTAGCTCGTCTCCCTGTTTTTGTAACAGGAAAGGGAGAATTTTACATAGGAGTAATGTCAGGACCAGCTTTTTTTTTTTCCCCCATTTGGCAAGAAGTCAACTTAAATAAACATGCACATGCAAATGCAGTGCCTCCTATCCTGCACCTTTGCTTTCACTTGAGCCACGTATTTGAAGACACAATGAGAAAGAAACTTCTCACCCTGCCCTACATTAAAGAATCAAAGACCCTCCGTTAAAATGGGGAAAACAATAGAGAGGGAGGAACAGGAAGCCAAATCTGGAGGTGTAGGTCTAAAACCACACGTGGATCCTTAGGAAAGCCGCACTTGCCTGGAGGCTGTCCCTCTGTAAATGCTCGGTGCGTGCAGCCAGGAGCCCGAGGGAGCCTTGGCAGGAAGGCAACGAACTTTTCCACGATTGATGTTAAATGCCAGCATTTTCATCTGGACTTCCTTCTGCTGCGGTCTCGCTGGCTGGTCGAATGGCATGTGGACCCGGTCCTTGGAAATGCTGGAAGCAGCAGCTCAAAAGCGTGGCGAGAGCCCTGGGCTTTGCTGTGCTGTGTTCCTGGAGGCTACCCTGTTACAAAGCCTTAGTTTTTTAGCCGTAGAAGTCTTTTCCCCTGGCAGTCTCTGCTGAGATGTGAAAGGTGCTGGGCTCGTGCTTGGGAAACTCCATCCTTGGGAGGGACCTGGCTCATCCCACTCGTTAGGGATGCTCCTGGGCCTCTGCTCACCTGGTTTAACAGCTCTCACTGCATGCAAGTAGTAGTAGGTGCCAACTGTCTCGTCTCTCCTCCTGTATCCCTTTTCTCTGCGCTCCATCACTAACTGGTGGCCAGGCTTAGCCAGCAGTTTCACCTTGACGCAACCCCTCGTGCGGTTGAGTTCTGCTTTCTAGCAAACGCTATTCGTAAAGTTGTGTGCGCAGTGGTATCGTACGTCTGTATGTCTTGACCACATGTACAGTGTTTCCATCTGTATTCTGTATTGCAGGTTTGGGACCAGCTCTTTGGCTTGTGGCTTCTCTGTGTCAGGATCGCCACACCCTTAAGGCAGAGCTCTTTAAAGCAGCAAAATCTAGGGACTGCTTATTTGTATCTATTAGCAGAGCCCGATTGGGTGTTGCAAATGATGAAGCAGCGTGTAATAGGGCGGTACTGGTGCATGTTGGCTTGGGTACAAGTAGGTGAATGTGTATGTAGCCATATCCGTTGTGTCTTGTGATGCTCACATGAAGACACACCAGGCAGTCACCGTGTGCGGGCCGGTTGCCATTCTAGTGAATAGCTTATTCATACGGCTCCTGCCCCCAGCTCCAACTTTCCAAAAAGCCTCTTTTCATGTGCTGCTTGGTGGCCAAGGGCTGCTGGATACACGACAGAGATCACGTGCGACTTCGTGAGGTTAAGCATGTGATGACTCTCCAGCTGTACTGTACTGGCGTGAACCTGCCTGTTTTACCCGTTGGTTTCATGGCCATCAAGTCAATGGTTGTGTGTCACCAGCTGGTAAGTGGAGGCCCACCAGAGTCCGATGCTCCTGACCTAAGTGCAGGGTAGCCCAGAGCATCTTCAGCCAGAGCTGAAATCCGAGGTGCACCAGTATACAGGTTGGCTGCTTAAGGTGCAGATGACTGCAAAGAGCCAAAATGCCTTTAAGGATAAAGGGCTTCCTGACAAGACCAAGCCTTCAAAGGTTGCTTGAGTTTTTTGGCCGCAGATTAAGCTGCCTTGCAGTCAGACAAGTACAGGTGGGAGGAATAGCTCCTGGCTGTGGTCAGCACATAGTAACACCGCTTGTGGTTTGCACCTACGCCTGGAGAACTTTCCTCCAGCAGATAGAAAGAAACCACAGTTAAGGAAACCACACCAGAAATATCTGCAGCACGTATTTTCCTTCAGCAAAGGCTCTTAGAGAGGGCCCTGAACAATGAAGCAGCGATATTTTGCTCCAACCTCCGTACTAAAGCCACGAATTGACAAAGAGCAGTCTGAGTATCTCTGTCATTTGTCACCAGCTGATTCCAAGCATACCTGAAGAGCCAGCCATGAAAGAAGAACTCTTGTCCTAAGCTGTTCAGAGGGAGCAGTGCACTTTAGGAAGCCCTTCAACACAGCGCGTAGCACTGCTGCCTGCTGGGACAAGTCATCTCGCTTGGCCTCTTACTAGTGTGGGCAAGCAAAATAGAGGTTGTTCTTCCAGAGGAAAAAAATTGGTCCCCTTTTGCTCCACAGGATGACTACAGACCCCCTGGCAATTGCGGTTCGCACGCACGTGGTGCTTTGTGGTGTTCCCTGGACAGAGGAGGGCTTGTCCTGGGAGCTGAGGAGGTTTCCCATCCAGCTGAGGACCTTGCCCTTCGCAGCTTCCTGGAGGAGTCCCTCAAACAGAAGGATCTTGTGCCAAAAATGCCCTTAGCCTGTCTTCCAAAGCCTGGAGAGGTTGCAGTGGAAGCAGAGGAAACAATGAACTGAAAACAGGGGCAGAGTGGAGAGAGATTGTAGTGGTAATGGTCAGAAGATGACGGGGAGGTGAGATCTGGTAGGCAGTCTCATCTCCCTGCAAAGCCTGCCTTCACAGAGAGGCATGCAGTCCCAGAGGTGTCTACATGTGACAAAAATAAGTCCAAAAAGTCATTTTAAGTCTTAATGATGAGCCTGTGTGCCACTTCCACCCATCCCATCGTATGCTCTGATGTCAGGGAACATTTCTTCTCCACAGTTTTATTCCATGCTGATAAAGGCGAGGACCATTTAATATCCATTAACATCCAACGGGCAGTGATGTCCCTGCTGCATTTTGCTTTATGAAAAGAACTTTTTAACGAAATTTAATAAAGTCTTTTTCCCCTCTCTGTCCTGAAATGCGTCCCCTTATCACTCAGACAAGCCAAGGTACTTCCAGGAAAACATGCGGAATTGCTTGCACAAAGCGATCACGATGTCCATTACGCCTCTCTGTTCAAGCACTTTGTTGCTTGCATTATTTGGTGTCCAGTTATTCCCGAGTTGTTTAATTATCCTGAGTTATTTTAACTTTGGTCCTTGGCTCACAGATGCATTCCTTTGATGAAGAACAGGATTTATAACATGTTTTGATTAAAAATAATAAGAAGAAATCCTTCTTCTATTTTTGTCTAAAAAGTGCATTACGGATGTTATATCATGGGGGCAAATATTTTAATAGGGTCACTAGATGGAAATCACTGTCGTGGGTTTTGAGGTCCTTTTTTTCCCTTGTATCTCTCCACAATTTATGTGTGGTCATCACCTAAATGTAAGAACAACAGGAACAAGAAACCCTCTGATGGTTTAAGCAGCTTCTTCCTTTTGCAGTGGCAGTTTTGCCTTGTGTGCTGCCATCTCCTGGCTGGCAGCGAGGTTACTACAGGGGTGAAAAATGATAAAGAATAAGAGTGGTAAATGTGACTCCCTGTAGCCCATATTTTATATAATTTTATATGGAATGTTTTTAATAGAAAAAAAGGAAATGCTTAGAAACACAGTGCATTCAGCTGAGATGTCCAGGTGAAGGGAAAGCTGAAGGAGATATCTCCCAAATGATTTCATACAGCCTGATTCCCTGCTTTCCTCATGCTGAAAGTCTCTCCTCCAAGAGCCAAACTGTAAAAAATCACAGCTGCAATTGGAAATAAGAACAAAACTTGCTATTTTTAAAAAATATGGCAAGAATATTTCTGGGCTGTGTGCTGCCAGCCTGCCTTTGGATGGGTTCCTCCTCTGTGCTGGGTAAACTAAAGAGAGATTTTAGTAGTATTTCCCAAGATAAATACCACCGCTCAGATCACACAGTGGTGGAGGCTTTGTGAGCGTGTGAAGAGAGAGGGACTAAGGTATCATCTCCATTTTTTCTGCCTCTTGGGACACGCTTTTTGGATAGCAACTGCTAGTCATTAAAATACAACGTCATGGATGTGGCCTCTGAAGACTCCAGGGAAAGGAGGAAAGCACCGTCTCTTGCCTCGTCTCCTACCGAGTGCAAGATAATAGAAATGGTGCAAAACTTATCATTGTATAATGTGAAATAATTTAAAAACACATTTTTAGAACTTAGTAGATATTATTATTCATGGAATCCTGTTAACATTTAATTATTGCAAATTCATGTCACCCTTAAAAAAATGATCCCAGGGCATTTAAAATGGTGACGAAAGCAGAGATCCTTTGTATTAAAGCTGCTCTTATTTTGTAAGGGTACATTTTAACATGTCCTTGGCACAAAGACCTTTTTTTTATTATTTTTTTTCTTCTGTGAAGTCTCCAATGGGAGCTAAGGCAGGCTCTGCTGGGATGTATCCGCAAGGCTGAGGGGGGGAACACCACAAATCACTTTAGCGTAGCTAACGATCGCAGCTAATAGGGCTCTTTTTGGACAGAGAGCAGGGCTGCCTGGTGCAAGGTGGCTGAGCAATTCTGCGTGCTTGGTGATGAGGACCTGTGGCTCAGTGCACACTGACTTTCAGCATTTGTTGCTAAAGGAGAAAGAAGCTTGGATCTCGATGTAGAATTGGAGTAAGAGAGATGTCCTTCTGTTTTAGAAGTCATTAAAATATTTCTGTAGTTGAAGGAGTTGTAGCTAGCTCGACAGGACCATAGATTTTCACCTGTAGGCAGACAGAAATGAAGATGTGGTTTTTGGTCATAACAGACAAACTGTCTAATTTTTGCTTAAAAAAAAAAAGAGTTCTGGAATTCCAAGAACTGTCTCATTTTTGAATGATTCATCCTTGAATTGTTACAGACGGTGCAGCGATTCACGTCTGGGGAAGGCCAAACGAAACTTCATAAAACCATGTCTCAGGGGGAGATCGGGAAGCTGGCGGCCGCGCAGAAGACCCTGGCCCCGGACGGGAGGTATGGAACGCGGCTGGAGCTGGGGGACGAGTCCATCCCAAGCCCTTCTTGATCTCCTTCACATTGCTGAGCTGCACCAGTCCCTAGCTGGTGGTTTTGGCTCAACCAGCCAGAATCAGCACGAGTTACTCGTCACATCTTTTCATACGTAACCATGAACATGCCCAATTAGAAGAGGCGATAAAGTTCATGTCACGATAAAGTTTTGAAGCCGTATGCCAGGCATCCCATGCCGAACCACCCGACTGCATGTGTGAAACTTGCAGTTTCCTGCATTGCCTGAAGACAAATAGCCTGGTTTTTCTGATGGCAGGTGTACAGATTTAACTCCCCCTAAAAGGATGTGAAGGTCTGGAAGACTTTAGGTAGTTTTGGATTGAAGGACACTTTCCCAGTTAAGGCAGTTCCTCTTTCTACAAATTATTTCCAGGCCTCAACGAGCCAAGATGAGATTTTGGGTGAAGGGAAAGCAGGGGGAGAAGAAGACCCCTCGGGAGAAGCTTGCTACACAGTCTGAGCTGCTGGAGCTGTACGCAGAGCAAGAAGCACCCAACAGAGAGGTGATTTCTGGCTTGCAGCTTGGTGAAGGTGAGTGTTGGGTGAGCACGCAGCGGGGTCACGTGCTGCCTGCAGGGTGTTCTAAGGGCAGAGAAACTGCATTTGTTGTCATGGCAGAGATGAAATATGTAGCTGTTTTAAGCCTGGCTTTACACTGCCTTTAAGTGTAGTCCAGTATATGGCGGCTTGGGTAAAGATGTAGAACTGATAAGTTAGTTTATCTGTAGGGTTAGGATATCTGTAAATTAGAGTATCGTGTACGATTGTATGGTCTAGCTGAGGCTGCTGTAGGAGAACGGGTTGGGAAACTGCACAAATAGAAAGGATGTGCTGGTTTACTTCTCTTGACTTTGTGGGGGACATCACCACAAACAGTGGCAGGGAAGTTAGAGGCTGGGATCCAAAATGGGTCTGGAGGAATTCAGGAAACATTCGGGAAAGATCATATGCAATACAGCCCAAAGCAAATACTATTTCTTTCAAAATTTCTGTGTAGTTTTACAAGTAGGGACTGTCACTTCATTCGGGGAGGCAGAGGACGAGGACAGAGGACAGACTCCTCTCCACGACTCCCTGAAGCCAGCTGTGTGCCGGCACCAGCACCTTCCATCTTCCACTGTGGAGCTAATCCTCCAGGCAGCCGTCTGGACATCGACAGATGTTTCCCCTCTTGATAGAGGGAGTAACCAATGGAGAAGTGACGTTTAATCTTCCTATAAGCACTGCACAGTACTTTTCTCCTCTGCAGGTTTATTCTGAAGCCTGTCTCCTTATTTTAGTGACAGAACTATTTTTCCTTTGTGTTACCTTCCCGTCTTGCTGTCAGTACAGCTCTGGGAGATGACACTTGATTTTTTTACTTACTGAGAGTTCATCAGGAGCCACAGATTCTTGTTACTACCTGAGAACAAACCCTACTTCTCTTTCACGCCATACACAGAACATGAGGAAAAAGCATTTTTATTGCTTACAGCTTCATTTTGCCTAATTCAAGAGGTGCTGAAAAGCGAAACACACTGCAGAGCTTCAGTGAAGTCAAATACCAAACAAATGTTGCTACAGCATTTCTGGCCAGGCAGAGAGCAAGTTAACTAATCCGTTTTGTTCTTTTTCTCCTTTTTTAATTATCACCTGTAGAGTTGGGTCCTCACCATCTGACACCCCCACGGAGTCCTGAGCTCTCAGGAATCTACCGGAGGGAATTTAAGGAGAACAAGGAGCCCTCTCCCAAAGTGAAACGCAAGCGCAGCGTCAAAATCAGCAACGTGGCTCTGGAGCCCGTGCAATGGCAGAATGACTCCCTGCAGATCATAACCAGTGCTAGCGACCTGAAGAGCATGGATGAGTTTCTCCTGAAAAAGGTAGTGCATGCCGTTGCCGCTCCAGCTAAATCATCAGAGAGCTCAGAGAGCAGATGAAGGCAACAAAACAGCATTGTCCTGTAGGCAGCAGTAGCGATACTAATAATCCATCTAAGGGAAAGCTTTAGTTGCACTCCCAAAAGTGCTAAGAGTGCGCAGCATGCACCAGGGCAGGCTTGGGAGAAAAGACAGGCACGTTGTGTGTGCACAGCACGGTCATTTTACGTGAGCACAGCAGCTTTGGTACGTCTGCTGCTTTGAACCGTCCCGATGGCATCAGAAATGGGTGACCCAGGAGGGCAGGAGCTGAAGGCTCCAGGGAAGCATTCATGTTTCTACATGCTAAGTTTGCATGCAGGAAAAACTGCCTCATAGCCACACGTCGTTATTAGCATCATCTGCCCATGGTGGAGCAGCTGCTCATTAGTAGTGCTCCATCTTATGCAGTGCTCTGCCGCAGCAAAAGTCACATTGGTGCATAACACCCTTTGGTTTCCCAGATGAATGAGCTGGATAATGAGGACAGCAAGAAGGACACGCTGGTGGATGTAGTGTTCAAGAAAGCGCTGAAGGAATTCCGACAAAACATCTTCAGCTTTTACTCCTCGGCGTTAGCGGTAAGTGACTGGAGAGCAGGTGGGAACTTCAACCTCCAGGAGAAATGAGATGCTTTGAGTCCTGGTGGCAGAGATGTTGCCGAGCCTTAGATTCCTGTTCTGCTTTTCCCAAAGGGAAGATGGTCTTCCTTTGTATTCAGTCCCATGAAGCTGTAGACTTGGACCAACGCTTCCTCATTAGCCAGCTCTCAGTGTACTTTGAGTGGAGATTTCTAGTCTCCTCAGTACAGCTTGCTCTCAGTCAAATGGGAGATGACAGTAAGTCGATAAACTCCTGTTTGCCACCCAAATTGTCTGGAAACCTGTGTGTTAAAGCTGTGAGTTTTGAACATCGAGAAACATGGTGCTCTGCTCTTCTGCTGCCTCTGAATCTTAGCAGTGATTGCTGAGCCAAGCCATTTTATTGTCCAGATTGCATGAGAAGTTCCCTCTGTGATAATATTTGATCTGACATTTGACGTGGCTGACAGCAGCTCCCCAGATTTCTGTCCTCATGCTCTGTGCACTGAGAAGCTACCTTGAGAAAGGTCATGAAATAACTCTCCATTAAACATTTTTTTTATTTCTTTTAATCATACTTGTACTTTCCCCAAGCAGTTAGAAGCCAGTCAGGCTAAAATAATTGTCTGGAGCAGAAGAGGCAGTCTGCTGTGCATAAAAATCCCTTTTCTTTTTGCTTCTGTTTCCATAAAAGATGGATGATGGGAAAAGCATCCGCTATAAGGACCTGTACGCCTTATTCGAGCAGATTCTTGAGAAGACCATGAGGCTTGAACAGAGGGACTGGAGTGAGTCTCCAGTTAAAGTCTGGGTCAATACCTTCAAAGTCTTCCTGGATGAATATATGATAGAGTACAAACCCCTGGACTACACCACAGTGAAGGTAGTCAGCATTTTCTTAAGGTCCTTGAAGATTTGTGAACTCTTTTTCCTGTGGGGTTGTGCTCTGTGCAGACACCTTGAAGTCTGTTGTCTTCTCTTTTGTAAGCTGAGGTGGGCAACATAAGCCAGCACAAGAGGTGTAATCCACTGGTTGTGTTTCACTGGGCTCAGCAAACCCGAGTTCACATCTGGGTTGAGCTGGGCCTTGGCCACTGCCAATGTGTGGAGCTTGTCTCCAGGGCAAATCTGTAACCATCTATGGATGGTTGGAAAGGCAGCTCAAATCTTTGAGGGATGAATGAAAGCAGTGTCTTGCTTTTTGAGAGATGTTGTGCTTTCCTAGTCTCTTGAGCTTTTCCCAAGTGACCACATGCATCGCTCTTGGTCTGGTTGCAGGAGCAGGGTACATGGGCAGTGACTGTCCCCAGGGTCTGGGTACAGTTGTTCAGCAGCTAATCCCAGCTCTGAGATGAAGTCGGTGACAGTTGGCCAGGGGATTCCTGAAAATCAGGTGGTCCATTGCAGTAGGAATGTTTCTCGGAGTGGCTGTCATGGGGCCGCAGGTGCACTGGAGGATGGGGCTGGAAAGAGGTGGAAAAAGTTAGGTATGAGACCTCTGTGGGCTTTACTTGAGGGAATTGCCCATAAATATGCTCAATTATCTTTTTAATACCAGGTGCCAAAAACGGAACGAAAAAAGAGAAGGAAAAAAGAAGCGGATGTGGTGAGTTGAGCACTCTGGGCCTGTGCATTAAAGAATTAATGTCCTTTTGGACAGAATTACAAGTGATAAGAGACCTGCTCGTGACATATCCTATGGTGAGATCTGAACATCCCGCCCCAGTGAACGTGCAACCTTGAAAAGATGTGCTAGAAAGATGAACAAGGTGGATTTGGTTGGCTTGTGAACGGCTGTAGGCAAAAGCAAGAGGCTGTAAATCAGCATTTCTGTTCAGATCAAGGACTGCTGTAGGTTGTTTTCTAAAAACGTCGCACGTCAGTCAGGACAGTAAATATAATGTCAAGAATTATTGTAGAAGAAGTGGGAATGAAACAGAAAGTGTTGTTCTGGGTTTCTGTGTAAACTTAGCGCGTATCTGACATATCTGATAGAGTTTTTGTTCTAAAGGATGTAATAGGACTGGGAAAGATGCAGATGCAGAGCAAAAAGGGGACATGGATGGGTAGAAGAGCTTTTCAACATGGAGAGGTTGACCTGTCAACCTCTGTCAAATGCAGCTGGTTTCTAACTTGCTTGCAAGAAGGTCTGGTTCCCATACAGGCTGGATTTCTGTCTGAGTTGCCTGTGGGGTTATCGGGCCAAAAAGGAAACAGAAACAGCAAACTGGTTCTACGTAAAAGCCCATGTTGGAGAGCTGGCCACATCGGTCTCCCCGTTTTGCAGCAGACTCTGCATCCAGCTCTTTTTCTCACCACTGAATCTTTTTCATCGCAGGTGGAAGAGCACAATGGGCACATTTTTAAGGCGACCCAGTACAGCATCCCCACCTACTGTGAATATTGTTCTTCCTTGATCTGGATAATGGACAGGGCTTCTGTTTGTAAATGTAAGCATGCTCCATTTGGCTTATTTTTTTCATGTGCTTGTATTACAGTCCTGGGGTTTGGGGCTCTGAAAGGTGTTTGCTACTGTTTCCTACAACCCTACAACCCAAAACTCAAGTATTTGGGGTTTTTCACATTAGAATAGCTTTTGGGACAGACCTTAAGGATTTCTGAAGTCAACTGGTAAGTTCATACTGGCATTCCTTCCAGAACCTACATTCTGGTTAGTTTTGTGCATGGGAGCTTTGCGTTACAGATCTTAACCCATGGCTTCAAACCGTCCAAACCACATTTAAGTTGTGCTTTAAGAAGGGGTGGCAAAGAGAGTCTGTGGCAGGTATGGCAAACCTTCCCTACGGCTTCAGCCTGCGGGATGGATGCCTGTGAGTCTCGTGACCGTCACAAGTTCATTGGGCTTGGACCATTTGACCTCCAGGCACTTCAACCTTTGGGGAGACCAGGAAAGTGGAAGAGGAACAGGCAAGGTTGAGACTTTTTTTTTTTTTCCCAATGATTCTTCAATTAGGTTGAAAATATCAGCCCTGTGGTGCTTCAGGCTGGTAGTCAGTGCAGGAAGAATACAAATTAGGTTCTATTTCCAACCTCTGCGCGTATCCATGTCTGATAGCTCAGAGTGACTCAGGGATTATTTTCTGAGTTGATCTGTCAGGTTTTTTTTTTTTTAATGTTTCAGGGACTTAAATATAGGGCCTTTAAAATTAAAGGCTTCTTTTTTTTTCTTTTTTTTTTTTGAGTGAAGCTACTATAGACTTGGCCCCTGAAAAATGCAAATTCGACATGCTTTTGACCTGCTACTTAAGAGCTACTTAATTCACATCTGTGCAGAGGTCTGAAGTTTTGAATTATTAAAAACTATTTTTTTCTTTGTTGCAGTATGTAAATATGCTTGTCACAAGAAGTGCTGTCTTAAAACCACGACCAAGTGCTCCAAAAAGGTAAGTTTCTCTCATTCCTTTTCTCTGATGAGATACCTTTCTGACTGTCATCCTAGTCTTGTATAGCCTTTTTTAACAAACGCTTACTGGCACAGAACTTGATACAATGCTGGCAATAAGCCTTCGTCGAGAGGAGGTTGGGCTGGAGCTCCCTGGAGGTTTCTCCAACCACCACTTCTGTGACTGCATTTATTTCAGTAGTAATACAGAGAAGCATCAATATAGATATCTGCCCAGTCATGCAGCACTTCTTGCAGTGATGTTCCCTGGCTTGTAACCATGCTGAATAATAGAAAGCTGCCTCATTTTATAGCTTTCAAGGACTTTAAAATGTGGTTGGTATCAAAAGATAACATTTTTGAACAGAGTCAGTGCTACACAGAGAACTCGCAACGCCCATTGCATTTCATGGTGTGCAATTTTTTGTCCTGTGGTACTGCAATTTTGGCTGCCATGGTTTTACATTTATTCTTGGAGGGTCATGATGCTTCCTGGTGGCTGGTGGGGTTCTTGCAACCCGCAGCCAGAAGCACAACCCGCTGCATCACCCCCAGCCCTGATTTTGCGAGGCTGAAGGCCTTTGTTCCCAGTACAAAAGGCAAAAATACAGGTTGTTCTTCACCCTGCTGCTCCCTGATAGGGCTTCCCGCACGGTCCCCAAACAGCCGCGGCACTACAGCTGAGGACAGGGACAGCGAGAGAAGGGTGGGTGGATGGTGCTAAAGCACTTACCCTGCTCATTAGAGGTGAATTAAGTATTGTTTACTGCATTCAAGGATATGTTTGACAGTGAGCGAATGCAGCAGGTCGCCCCAGCTAACAATGAATCATCAAGCTTGCTTTTTTTTTTTGTTGTTTTGAATAGTTTATTTTGTGCTGCTTATGCCCCCAAAATAATAATGCAGCCAGGATAATAATGTGTGCAAAGCTTTATCAGCCCCTAAGAGGCTTCTCAGGTGTACAGCCTCCACAAAGCTTTATGATTACGTTTTTCACAAGAAATATATATGAATATATATATATACACATATATGAATATTTATATATATATATGAATGTATTTGCTGTGATACAAATATTTCTTCTGCACTTTCTTCCTTTCTGGCAGTCCATCTTTGCAAGAGTTGGCAGGGGGTTCTATGAGGTTCTGTTCTACAAATTGGAAAGTTGAATGAGATTGCTATTTTTTTTCAAAGAATATGACATTGCTTTGCATACTTTTAGACCTTTTGCATCTGTGATTTGAGATCTGAACAACCGAGCCTACTCTTTACAGGGAGGAGACCTTTAGGCTTTGCTAGATGCCACTATTTCACACGGCAGAACAAGAAGCTGGTTGTCATGCTCTTGGGTCTGCAATCCAAGCCCATCACCTTGGCCATGGTTCAGTGACACCCACCCAGAAATGGAGCAAACAGGAAGGGACAAAATTCTGAAGGACAGTAGGAGAATTTTGCAGGAAAATAGGAGAACTACGTAAAGTAGCTTTGTTAGTTAAATGTTGTGAAAGAGATCCTGATGTGTTTGCCTAAGTTTCAGTCCTTTTTTGTTCCTCTCCATGAGAAATGAAACCTAAAAATAATTACAGCTCTAAATGGTTGCTCAGAGATGCTTGGAGCCTTCTTGTTTCCTGGGGGTTTTCTGCGCAAGAAAGTTTTTCTGCTGTCCACGAGGAAGTGAATTTACAGTGTCTCCACTTGGGCAATTCGAGGTCCTCCTGTAGGAAGGCTCTGGCTTGTCTGTGCTTGGTGGATTAATGTTTTTAGGGTTGTTTTCAGCAACAGAGTGCCACAAGCTGTGTATTATGCTTTAAGAAGGATGTCTTTGTTTTCCGGCAACGGCTGATTTGGTAACTGCTTCCTGACCTTGTCCCAGAGTGGATCTGTTTCTCCAGATTTATGGTGAGCTTGAGCAAATGCTGAGCTCATCTCTCTTGGTGGATGTGGAATTGCTTTTGCCCTTGCTTTGTCCACGTCTCTGTGTTACTTGACTTCCCACTGGAGTGAAGTAGCGTGCAGCGTATGTGGCATCACATTTGATGATGGTTTTGGCAGCCAGGCGGGCTGGTAGCAGAGCAGACTATGAATTTCATCTGGTAGCTGGGACCGGATGTTCCCCACCTGCTTCCTGGGGCATTTTTGCCATAGAGCATACCATGGTCATCTTCCTTACATCATCTCATAAGGCTGATAAGGTTTTCTTCGGTGAAAGGCTGACATTGAATGGGAAAAGCAAAGATGTAGGAGTAAGAGGAGCTGTGACCTGTTTCAGGGTCATCTTGCTCATCACTTCACTGCATTGCAGCGTGTGCTGCCTCAGATTCCCTTTGCTGGGACTGGGTATTTGTGTCAAAATGTTTAGGGGTCTTTTGGCTTCACCCACTGAGATTCTCCTGTTCAAGATGACTTTGACCATATTTGAATTTGCCAAACATCTAATCTCCAGTGAGCATCTGCAGCCAGCAAAAGGGGCTTTCCTGATGGTGCAGATTATTTTTTCATGCTCTTATTTTGGTGTCATGTTTGTTTGTGGACATTTTGTAATCGCCAGTGCTGAGAGTTGATCTAGGTATCCAAGACTCCGATTTACCTATTCTGTTTTGTGCATCGTCTTCGGACGGTGAAGTCATTCCTGGGGATGGTGCCGGAGGGGCAGCAGGTGGGAGGAGGACCATGCCCAGCTGCACTTGGCTGAGAACACCGTAACCACGGTGTGGTTGTTAAATGAAGGAAACCCAAATGTTTACGACTTCAGGTGCATGCCTGGAGACTGATTCAGCATTGCAAGCCTGGACTGTGCACATCTGGGAGGCCACTGGTAATGGCAAAGCATCAGGTTGAGGTTAAGCTCCAGGGCTTTCCTGTCCTTCTTTGCTTGTGATTTGCAGGTAACCTGGGTCGGTTGAAACACTCTGAACATTGACACCTTGCGTTCTGGAAGGCACTTAAGCCCTTTTCCATTTTTCTCTTCCCCGTCAGTATGATCCCGAGCTCTCGTCTCGGCAGTTCGGCGTGGAGCTCGCCCGGCTGACCAGCGAGGAGCGAGCTGTGCCAGTGCTGGTGGAGAAGCTGATCAACTACATAGAAATGCATGGGCTGTACACAGAGGGCATTTACAGAAAATCGGGGTCCACCAACAAGATCAAGGAGCTGCGGCAAGGACTCGATACAGGTAGAAGGGAAAAAAGATTCAGAAAGAAAAATCTCTGCAGCAGCAAGGTTTGGTGTAAGCAAGCATTGCTTTCACATCTCCAACCAAATTCTCAAACCAAAATCTGTTCCCGAGTCACTGGCTTGTTCTTTTTGGGTGCAATGCAGGAAAAAAAAATCTAGTTGAGGGAAAGCTCTGTGTTAGAAATTGGTGCCAACAAGAAAAGAAATCCTGATCCCACCCAAGGTTCCTTGCCCTGGAAAATGCATTTTCCTCTAGTGTTAATGCATACAGCTGAAATCAAATGCCAGATTTCGTGCTGCTGAATGCAGTGTGGTAGCACATGGATGTTTTCTGTCATAGAGGCGTAGCTTATCCACACGCTGGTTTCACTTACAGCTTAATATTCATCATTGTCTCTTGTTTTTATGCCTTCTCCTCTATGCACTGCTGAATCCCAATGAACAGACATTGATAATGTGAATTTAGATGACTACAACATCCACGTCATTGCCAGCGTCTTCAAGCAGTGGCTCCGAGATTTGCCCAACCCTCTCATGACCTTCGAGCTGTACGAGGAGTTTCTGCGGGCGATGGGTAAGGGACATCCTTTTCCACTGAGAGACTGGATATAAGGAAGAAATTTTTCATTCTGAGGGCGGTGAGGCACTGGCACAGGTTGCCCAGAGAAGCTGTGGATGCCCCATCCCTGGCAGTGCTCAAGGCCAGGCTGGATGGGGCTTTGGGCAACCTGGGCCAGTGGAGGGTGTCCCTGCCCATGGCAGGGGGTTGGACAAGATGATCTTTAAAGGTCCCTTCCAGCCCAACTATTCTGTGATTCCAATTCCTTGGCTGGGGGAAATGCCAGCTGCTTTACATGCCTAACTCTGTATTTGCTCTTCAGTCCCGAATCACCTGATTTTACCCAGTCTTATTTGCCCCGTTTCAAAGTCTGTTTTTTCAAAGTCTTCCCTTGCCGCAGCCCCCTTGGCTTGGCCACGTCCTACTGGTGGCGGGGGCTGCAGCAAAGAATCCAGCGGCGCCCGTGACGAGGCTGGTGTGTTCTCTGCAGGCCTGCAGGAGAGGAAGGAGACGGTGCGGGGAGTCTACTCGGTCATCGACCAGCTCTCCCGCACCCATCTCAGCACCTTGGAGCGCCTCATCTTCCACCTCGTCAGGTACATGGGACCAGCGGGGAGGCTGGGGCTCGTCACTGCCGGTGGAAGAGGTGAAGGAGCTGCCTTCACCCCTGGCTGCTCTAATAATCCTTTTATTTTTTTAGGATTGCCCTCCAAGAAGAGACCAACCGAATGTCAGCTAACGCCTTGGCCATCGTCTTTGCTCCCTGCATCCTGCGCTGCCCCGATACAACGGACCCGCTGCAGAGCGTTCAGGACATCAGTAAAACAACCACGTAAGGATGTGGCGCTGGGGCGGGATGCTCCAGCTCCTGCTCTGTGACCGTGGCCATGTCTCCGCTTACAACTCAATAACCATTAGTACTGTCAGATGGCTCAAAAATAGAGAGCTTTAGCCTGGAAATGATAAACACCGTACAGTTTTGCATATTAACTGCATGTTAATGAAATATTTCATGTTCTGTGAATACTCAAGAGGAGGTTAACAGGGATTATTAAGTAAGGGAGGATCCACAGGGCAGATCAACTTGCACTCCAGGATTTTAAAACAAGCTCTCTGCACCCTTCATGCCCAGCAGATCTTAGACAGGAATAAGTGGAGTTTGTGCTGATGTGGTTAATCCCATTTATGACAAACAGATAACCAGATCTTTATTCTTACTTAATTTGTTGGGGTTTTTTGTGTTTGTTTTGGTTTGGTTTTGTTTTTTGTTTTTAGGAGAAGGTGAGCTTGTTTGGTAGGCAGCCACATTAATATTGTGTGCTTAGATTTCTTTAAGGTATTTGACATAACTGCAGAGGTTTTACGAAAAGTGAAGCACTTGCACAAATTCAGTCTGGCTCACGTTAAATAGATTTAAAAAATGGATAATGGAGACAGCTGAGACGAATTGTAGTGGGAAACCATCCAGTGAAGGTCAGGGCTACTGAAAGAGGTTATTTTGCCTGCAGTAAGTGTATTAAAATTGTTGAAGACCAGAACATGCTTGGAGACCCACCTGGTAGGACCCATACTAGTACAGCACGTTGGTGTGCGAGAGTCAGGTGGAACATCTCTCTGCTTGCCACGATGCAGGTTAGACGTGGCCTTAGTGGTCCTTTTTGGCCTTAAATACCAAAAATATTCCCACTAGACTCCCCTGCCTACCTTTTGAGTTAGTTTGAATAAGTCTCCTAAACTTGTCCCAGCAAGGGATTTCATTGTAGCTGCTTTTGTAGACTTCAGTTATAGCACAGCCTCTAATTTTATTACATGGAAAGGGTTTTTTTTCCCCAAACGCAATCCCAACAGCATTAAAAAGTCAGCTCAGACAGCTAAATGAGCTTGTGTTGGTGCGTTACTGTCTCAGCTGCATGCAAACAAGTCTGTGTGTGTGCATTTGCGGCTCAGAAGCAACCTGCCTTTCACAGGTTTGCATCTCCCCCTCCTTGTCCCATCCCTCCCTTCCCAGGGCAGGAGTTTCTCTGCTTTAATCTTTGCTGGTCTTTAATTTCCCTAGTCCAAGTTCCTCGGTCCGTCCGAAGTCCTTTACCATTCTTTTTAGGGAATTCGCATGGGCTTTCCATCCTTGCACGCTGGAGCTCTCAAGCAGGGCAGATCTTTGCGCCAGGCAGGGACAGCTGAGATAAAATCCTTTCCGACTCCAATTTTGTCTTTTCGTTACCCCCCAGCTGCGTGGAACTAATCGTCATCGAGCAGATGAACAAATACAAGGCTCGCCTCAAGGACATCAACAGCCTGGAGTTCGCTGAGAACAAAGCCAAGAGCCGCCTGTCCCTGATCCGCAGGTCGATGGTGAGACGCTGCGCCAGTCCCTGCTGCTCATGGACTCGTGTCCCCTTCCCTTCTACCAGGGGATTTGCAGCGAGGAGGATATCAGGTGTTCCCGTGGCGTGTCCGTCACAGCCACGGAGGATGTGTGTCTTGCTGCAGGGGAAGTCAGCCCTCTCTGGCTCTGACAAAGTCACCTCTCTTCTCTCCTCTCCTCTCCTTTCACTCGAAGCAATCCTGCCTTACCTCCCCCTGCTTATTCCAGCCTCCCTTCCCCCTTGCACCTGCCGAACCATCCCACCCCAGGCAGCACAGGATCCGTTCCCAGCGCCACGGCAGCTCCCCGTCTTTTCAGGGAATTGCGCAAAAGCAAGAGTCCAGCAAAGGCGATGGGAAAGGTCTGCCAGAAGCCTGAGAGGAGGCACCGTGGAAACGTAGTCGCTCGAGCTCAGAGGCTCCTGGTTACATTTCAGGCTTTATTTTGCACATTTAAGCAATTTGGTCCTAAGTTGAACCAAGCTGTTGGTTGCCTTCTGCTTACAACCACCTTGCTGTCACCCCACGCACAAACACAAGGGAGACCTGGACCGAAGCAGCCCATAATCATGGCCTTGCTTCGTCCTCTTTTTGGTGCAGACGAGCTCCATAACACTATCCAAACCCAAACCAAGCTCCCCAAAGGCTCCCAAACCATCTCATCGAGCTTCCATGCTTCTGGGTTGAGCGACGGCAGGGTCTGGGTCCGGCACGCCAGCAGGCTGCCGATGCACGCTGCGTTTGGCTTTTTGGCTGTGGGGTTGGGGCAGACTCGGCCTGGGTTCGTGCTATGGGACCGAGCTGCCCGCTGTTGCCCTCGGGGCACTTCTGACCACGGGTGCTGCTTTTGGGACTAAACCCAAGCAATTCCCAGAGTCGTTTGCCAAGCTTGGGGCTCGGCCGTGCGCTGGCACCAATGCAGCAGAGAGCTGCCTCATTCGTCCTGGTTAAAAAAAAGACAAAAATGAACAAAAAACGGTTCTTTTGGAGGGGCGATGGCATGTGCACTCTAACCTTCTGCTTTCCTTTTCATGTCCTCTCTAATCCAGAAACCCGTACTAATTGCAGTTAGATTTATGAGCATAACCCGCAGTTCAATCCCGGTATGTATTAACTGCACGGCGCTCTGTGCCAGCCGCGTCCCTCCATTGTGTGTGACCGCCGCTCATTCCAGCCCCGTGCCACCGGCCATTGTCCGTGACGTTGCCCGTCTTGTCCCCGTGCAGGTGCCGCTCTCGGACCGGCCGTTCCCCAAGCAGGAGCGGGTGAATCCGCCGGGCTCCCCCCGAGGGCTGCTCTCGCCTCCGTGCGACCGCCCCTGCATGCAGCTCCGCGAAAAGCGGCTTTTGCCCTGGCCATCTTGTTTTTCTTTTTCTCCATTCTGTGCTTCTCTGACTTTTGCTTTCTTTGGCTCATCCCCTCCATCCGTGATTTCTGCTCGGGGTGCATTTAGGCGCCGTGCCGCGAAACCGTTGCTTTGGCTGCGGTGGGTAAGTCCCCCAGCCCGTGGGGACGGCGAGGCATCCACCAAAGGGCTCTGGATGCAAGGCCAGCTGCACCCTGGTGGTTAGGAGAGCCCAGGATGGATCTGGGGACCCAGCAGCCACTTATGTCCCCACCCCTCACCTCTCTGTCCCAGCTTGAGCCACTGCAGCAGCGTTCTCCCCGGTGAGACCGTGACAGACGTAGGATGGACATAGACCATGAACGTTGCCGTAGGATGAGGGAGAAGCTTGTGGAGCTGTTTCTCTTTACACCACTTTCAGCCCGCGATGCTTCTCCCCACCCTTTTATATCCCCAAGGGTTTGGGGAAAGAGAAGATCAGGGTTTGAGCCATGCCACTCTGACACCATTTTGCAAGCCCTCATGCCCAGGGGCTTTTGGAGCAAGCCCCAGTCTTGCCAGGCACATTAAATACACCAAAAAGTGGTGTTGCCTTCCTCATTTCAGCCCGGACAAGCGCTCGGTTGACACAGGAAAGCCAACGCAAGCCCTTGTGCGCATCCGACCCGCCGGGAAATTTTCCACTCGCAGCAGCCGGGAGAGGAGAGGGCTTTGCTGAAAGCCCACGTGTACGTCGTCACCGCAGCATCCGCTCGCTGCTGACCGCCCCGTAGGCAGGGAGAGCGGTACACGAGGCACTGGGGATCTTTGGGAGCTCAGGGGTTTTTGCTAATAGGATTCAGGTGGCTGTGCCTCGGCTCAGGAGCCCACGTGATGAGGTTGCCATCAGAGTAACATTGCTCTGGGGCGCAGAAGCTTCTTTGCGGCTCGAGAAAGATCTCCCAGGTGCGACACTGGAAGATGAAAGGGTAAAATGGAGCAAATCTCACGTCCCAGCACCAAGCAACAGCGTTTGTCCAGGGTGGGGAATTTAACAAACCCTGCAGATGGAAGAAACGCTCAGCGTTGCCTCCCACATGAGCTGTGTCCCATTAACATCGGTGTAGGGATGCTGTGCCACTTGAAGAAAGATCCTTGCTCATATTTCTGATAGCTTTTTGCTTTCAAAAAAAGGCTCTTTTACCACATTCTAGGCATGTGGGTTATGAGAAAGACCAAGAGGTACCCCAGCTACAGTGCTTAAATAGCCCTATAGGCAGAAAAGCTGCATTGCAGTGAGCTTGTAAGTGGGGCAGAGTGCAGCAAGAACTGGAAGGGGGATCCAGATTCACTGTCTAAGAAGTAAAATGACCATTTGAAGGACGAGGGCAGCTTTCGAGTGGAGTGGAGGCAAGCGATGGGTTTTCCGCCTTGCACTGGTCTTTAACTCTCCTGCCCTAAGACCCGGTCAGTTCAAGATCCTGAATTCAGAAGATGAGTTGTGTTCAGTTATGACAATTGTGATAAAATCTTTCTAATGTGTATGCCCCTGCAGCTACTCCACAGCATTCTTCGTATCCAAAAATCAATAGTTTTCTTTTACCCCGTGGAGCAGATTTGTGGAGCTGGTCCTCCAAAGGTAAAGCAGAGGCCAGCTGCATATATAAAATATTCCTCCATCCCTGATACCCCTGTTTGAGACCATTTTCATAGTCAGAAGTTTTAATACTCCTAAAATTACGCGATTCCTCATATATCAACATACTGTCTTGTAGGAGCATGTACGTTTGAAGGATGCGTACAGATGTTTCCCTCGACCACTCATTTTTGCTGCTCTCCAGCTGTTCCTCACCTGGTTTTCTCATGCAATGCTTTCTCCCGTTTCCCACCTGGTTAGCAGACCCTTCTCCTCTTAAACCCACCGTCCCGTTGTACCGTTGTGTTGTGTACCGTAGAAACAGCATGTGCTTGGCTTTTTTTGAGTTGCGCGTAGCCAGTCAAGGTGCATTGGCTTCATCTTCACCTCCTCCAATGTGTCGAGTGCTTCTGGTACGTCTCCCAGCTGGGCGTGAGATTTGAAGCCTCTTGGGTGCAAGCGATGGCCGGGGCCGTCTTCTCTGCTCCTTGGGAGCGGAGCACGCAGGGGAGAAAGCGCTGTTGGCACCTGAGATGTCCTGCAGGCTTGCCAAATAATCCTGGCTGGGGGCTTGCTTGACCCCGATGTTTATCTCCAGGGTAAAGGACGCGTACGGCGCGGCACCTACCCCAGCCCGACGTCTCCCGTCGCCGTACGCCTGCCCTCGGTGTCGGACGTCCCCGAGGAGACCATGAGCAGCGAGGAGGCCATGGAGATGGACGTCACGGAGCAGCAGCAAGCGGCCATGCAGCAGGAGGAGCGGGTGCTGACCGAGCAGATCGAAAGCCTGCAGAAGGAGAAGTGAGTCTGGCCTTGGATTCGAGCCACGCTCGTTCCCATGCCCGATACCTTTAGGTTCAGCTTGGGTGTGACTTGAGTGCGGCTGGGTTGTGGGGTTGATGTGCTGCTCACGGGACTCCTTCGCATCCCTCTTGTTTTCCTTCCCCCCCTCTTCCAGTCCTGTTGGGTCACGGGGTTGGTTTTCGCAGGGAGGAGCTGACGTTCGAGATGCTGACGCTGGAGCCCCGCGCCTCTGACGACGAAACGCTCGAGTCCGAAGCCTCCATCGGCACTGCCGACAGCTCTGAAAACCTAAACTTTGACTCTGAAGGAGCAATCTCCGATCGTTCGGGTGAGTCAACGCCTCCCCATAGCCGGGGGTTTTTTTGATTAAGCCATTCCACAGTAAAGCTGCCTGCTCTGCATGTGGCAATTCCTGCTGGCTTTAGTGCGCTGGGCAAGCAGTAGTGATTAAAACACAGCCTGGGGGAGGTGGGATGCCTGCCGAAGGCCGGATCCCGGCCACTAACCCTCCTGTGGTCCCTGTTCCCCAGAGCGAAGCGTAGCACTTAGCTCCCTGCGTCCCATCAAGGCGGAGGGGCCGAGCCGGCTGCGAAGGCACCTCAGGACGCGGCCGGACGCCGTGGACGCGACGGACGCCTCCGTCGTCTCCTCCTCCTCCTCCTCCCAGTCATCCACCTCCTGCTTACCCCACCTGCCCCGCAAGCGCTTCCAGATGTACTCCAAATCGCCCTTCTACCGAGCGGGGGGCCCGGGTGAGCCCCCCGAGCCCGCCTCGGGGCTGCCCGACGACCGCCCCCAGTTCACCACCCGCGGGACCTTCAACCCCGAGAAGGGCAAGCAGAAACTGAAGAGCGTGAAGAACTCCCCCCCGAAAACCAAAGAGCCGCCGGAGGGGGGGGCGGGCCGCAAGAGAAACCCCGAGGCCGACCGGGCCGCCGGCCAGCAGTTCGTCCTCCTGGGGAGCAACGAGTTCATGGTGTGAGGCACGAGCCCCCCGGCCCGCGGCGGAGCCTCGAGCACCCCCCGGCGTCACCATCGTCATTGTCACCATCCCCTCGCCGATCGCTTGGGCGCCAGCGCCGGGGGGAGACGAGCGCTCGGGTCGGAAGGCTGGTGGGGACGGGTCCAGCAGTGGCCTTAGCGGTGTGGGGTCGGGAGCGGCCGGGGCTTGGGGACAGAGGGACAGAGGAGGGACAGAGGGACGCGGTGAAAGCCCCGGGTCCCGGCTCGGGAGTCCTCGTGCCCATAGCCGGTCCCATCGCCGAGCGAGGAAGCAGGAATGTGCAGGAAGCAAAGCCCAGGCGCACGGATCCGGCCGCGCTGCCGGCAGCAGCGGGCTCCAAGCCCCCTGCGCTGTACGCGTGTCGATCGAGCAAAAGCCAAGTGCATGGAAAAGTGTTAAGGAAATCTGCCAAAAGTCGTCTTTTTTTTTTTTTTTCTTTTTCAATGTGACCTAACCACCCTCCTCTTGTTTTTTTTTTTGTTCTTTTTTGAGACCATCAGTATTAAAAAAAATAATAATAATAATCAAGGACTTACTTGAAGCTCTATCTGTTTATATTCTGGTTTACTGGAGTTTATTGTAAATATTTTTTTAATAGTTTTTTTTTTTTTAATGTTTTTCCCCAGACAGGACTTCTTTTTTCTGTGCCAGGGCGAGGGAAGCAGTGGGCGACGCGGGGTCACGGCGCACATCGTCATTCGCGAGAAACCCACTGGGGTGTAATTAGCGTCACTTAGAAGCAGTGCCCGCGATAGCGCTAATTATCGGCGCTCGCTAACGACCAGGGGGCTTAATCCCTCCCGCGCCAGCTCGGCTGCAGCCAGGGTGCTCGGAGAAGCGCCGTGAGCCCCAGTCGCTGGAAGAGGAGAGATTAGGAGCCCGGGGACGCTAATTGGATTAATAAATGCTGGATCTGCCCTTTCGGATAGGCTGTTCGTTCTGTGCGTGCGCGGGCTGAGGCTCAGCTCCTTTCCCTAAATGCCAAGAAAAAGAGGGAAAATACCGATAATCGCGTCTTCCTGGGTATCTTGTATTGGGTTGATCGGGGCTGGGGATGCTCGGCTCCTCCGGCCTCGCTCCTGCCCTCGGCCGTCGCGGCATCGGCTCGGCTCCGGGCCCCGCGGTGCAGCCCCCGCTTCCCTGCCAAAGTGCCAGTTATTTCAAGGGATGCTTTTTTTATTTCCTTTTTTTTTTTTTTTTTAATTTTTTAATTTGAAGAGGGGAAGTGATTTGAGCCGCACGGCGGCGTGGGGGAAGAAAGCACCGTCCCCGCTCTGCCCCCCTGCATGGAGCGAGATGAATTAACCCCCATCGCCGGCTGCAAGGGGCCGGAGCCGTGCTAGGACCGCAGCGGGACGCGGTGGGAAGGCGGCGACGCTCCCGACGGCAGAAAGTCACCGGGGAAAAGCCTGGAAACGGCCCCAGCGAGCAAGAGCCCGGTGCCTGCNTATATACATATATTATATATATATATATATCTCACAGGATCTAAACTAGCGGTTAGTGATGGGCCCCCCGAAATTGGGGAAAATTGGGTGTTTTAGCAGGTCCCCACCCAGCACAGAGCCGGCGCCCAGCTGCTCCCCCTCAAGAGTAAATGGCCATTTTGGGGGGCAAAAGGTTAGTTTTCGAAGACGAGCCGTTCCTCGTATCAAGTGAATGTACTTACTAC
>VXAA01001141.1:222391-232666 GCA_013399115.1 Anseranas semipalmata
CACTGTCTCCCATTGCTGACCCCCTGTCGCTGTCCCCCACCCTGAGCCCCTGGCAATGTCCCCCAGCCTGGCAGTGTCCCCACCACCTGGGTGCTGCCCCATCTCCCAGTGGCCATGCTGGATCTGTCACTGTCCCCATGAGCCCCACCAACTGCCACCCCATCACCCAGCTGGGACACCCACAGCTGTCCCATCCCCTCGGGGATGTCCCCAGCTGTGGCTGAGCCACTTGAAGCCCCCAGGGAAGCATGTGCCTGCCATGTCCCAGCACCCTGGCTGCAGGGCAGGTGGCACTTGGGACCGCGAGACCCCATGGTGGCCTTGCTGTGTTAACACTGCAACCCAACCCGAAGCCCAGCATCAGGTTTCAGGAGGAGGAGCGGGGCCACAGCCCTGCCACTGTCCCCACTGTCCCCAGGGCCACCCCTGGCCACAGCGATGCTCTCACTGCCACCCGTGCAGAAGCTGCTGCGGCCAAAAACGGTGGCGGGCGGTGACGCGGCTGAGGAGGTGACCAGCCCAGTGCTGGCCACCGAGGCCGGGCCACCCACCTGCTACAGCGCCCTGCGTGCCGATGAGCTGCGGCCACTGGCTGTCCCCAAGGACGAGGTGGCCACCAGCACCAGGCAGCCACCGCGGTAAGATCCCCTCAAGGAGCCCTCCGGGGACAGTGGCAGCGGTGGATGGGGCTGATCATCGTCCCAAGGGGGCTTTGGGATGTGGTGTGCTCCAGAAGGGTGTCACCAAATGGTGGGGCTGGTTTGGCGCAAATCCGTGCTGTTTAGGGAAAATTGTTATCCCTTGATGAGGATGGGGCTGTTGTGGGTGGATGCAGACTTGCAGGTCCCCTCCTGGACTGGTGGGGACAGATGTGCCTTATAAAAAGGGACACTGATGGCAACCAGCCTTATAAGAGGTGACAATGGTGAAAAAAGCGCTGGATTTGACCATTCCAGGTCGCTCTTTGTTGGGGCGCAGTGGCACAGCTGCACCACCATGCTCCAGAGAGGACAAGGGACGTCCAGCTGGTGGCCGGGATGGGGACAGAGCTGGTGGCCAGCGCCATGCCAGTCCCTTTGGTTCCTTTTTCATGCGGCTGTAACCCAACTCCTGCGCCATCAATATTGCACAGCACCAGAGGGTCAGGTTGCTGGCGCGGCGCAGGCATCTCTCCCATGGGATAGGGCTAAAAAAGGGATAAAAATGGCTAAAAGTGGCCAACGGGACTTTCCACCCCATCACGGTGCAGGCACGATGACCTCAAGGAGATGCTGGATAGCAACAAGGATTCACTCAAGCTAGAGGCCATGAAGAGGATCGTGGCGGTAGGTGTTGCTGCATGCCATGCCGTGCCGTGCCGTGCCAGCCACCCCATGTCACATTGCTCCTCCCTTCCCTAGATGATCGCCCGGGGCAAAAACGCCTCCGACCTCTTCCCAGCTGTGGTGAAGAATGTCGCCTGCAAGAACATTGAGGTGAGGTTGCACCCATGGGTGCCCCTGGGGCTTGGGGTGCTCCCTGTTTGGGAAGGTTTTGGGGGTGTTTGGGGGTCCCTGCCACCTTGGCCAACTCCTCCCCCGCAGGTGAAGAAGCTGGTGTACGTGTATCTGGTGCGCTACGCGGAGGAGCAGCAGGATCTGGCCCTGCTCTCCATCTCCACCTTCCAGCGAGGACTCAAGGTGGGCATCTTGGCTGCTTTTTGGGGACAAAAGGGGGGTTGCGAGGCTGTCCTGGCTTGCCGTAGCAATGCATATGTCCCTGCAGGACCCCAACCAGCTGATCCGCGCCAGCGCACTGCGTGTCCTCTCCAGCATCCGTGTGCCCATCATCGTGCCCATCATGATGCTGGCCATCAAGGAGGCTGCGTCGGACATGTCCCCATATGTGCGTAAGACGGCCGCCCACGCCATTCCCAAGCTCTACAGGTAATGGTGGGACATGAGACAGCTGTTGAGAATGGGGAAAACTCATTGAAGGCTTTGTGTATCTTCCTGTTGCTAAATTTTGGGAGTGCAGACCCTGGTGGGTGTTCTCAGCTGCTTGGTACCAGCAAGGATGGGGGAGTTGGGTGGGATGTGCTCCCACCCACCCCAAGCCCACTCTTCCATCACAGCCTTGACTCGGACCAGAAGGACCAGCTCATCGAAGTCATTGAGAAGCTGCTGGCGGACAAGACCACGGTGAGCATGGCGCCGTGTCTCCCCATTGTCCCCATTGAGCCAGCATCCTCATGGGGATGTCACCATCCCCACCAAACCAGCATCCTTGTGGAGATGCCACCACCCCAGTGAACCTCTAAGAGCTTTCCCTCTGCAGCTGGTGGCCGGCAGCGTGGTGATGGCGTTCGAGGAGGTCTGCCCGGAGCGCATCGACCTCATCCACAAGAACTACCGCAAGCTCTGCAACCTGCTCATCGACGTGGAGGAGTGGGGCCAAGTGGTGATCATCAACATGCTGACCCGCTATGCACGCACCCAGTTCCTCAGCCCCAACCAGAACGTGAGTTTGGGAGCCTCAGGGTGCCCTGGACACCTTGGAGTGCCCCTGGCCACCTTGGTACCAGAGATGCTCCAGTGTCCCAATGCAGCCCATTGCTCTGCTGCTGTAGTTGGGGCGGTGGGGTGAAGGTGGGTGCTGCTGGCAGGAGTCTCTGCTGGAGGAGAGCGCCGAAAAGGCTTTCTATGGCTCCGAGGAAGAGGACACCAAGGATGCCAAGGCGGAGGCAGCCTCGTTGGCCAAGCGCAAGCCCTATGTCATGGACCCTGACCACCGCCTGCTCCTGCGCAACACCAAGCCCCTGCTGCAGAGCCGCAACGCTGCGGTGAGCCCCCGCCCCAGCCCTCCCTGTCCCCAAGGCCACCAGCATTGTCCAGCCTGGGATCATGATGTCCCCACCAGCCCAGAAGCCACCAGGGTGCTGGGAAAGTCTTGAGGGAACCTCCAGGGGTGGACTTGCCGAGGGCTGGGTTTCCTCCGGGTGTCGCTGGGTGAGACAGTGGGGGACACAGCTGTCCCCTGGGATGTTCCCATGACCACTGTGTGACAGGCAGGTGTCTCCCCGCAGGTGGTGATGGCTGTGGCGCAGCTCTACTTCCACCTGGCACCCAAGGCAGAGGTTGGCGTCATCGCCAAGGCGCTGGTGCGGCTCCTGCGGAGTCACAGGTCTGTGGCATCAGGGTTTTGGTGGTCTTCCACCCCACAGGACATGGCCAGTGGGACCCATGGGGAGTCCCAAGACCCTGGGGAAGACCCCCAAACATCCCAACGCAGATAAAGGGGTGGTAGCATCATGGTGGCATCACCCTGGTGGTGGGTCCTGCCCTGTCTTCACGGGGACATGTTGGGAGGGAGGTCTGGCCTCTGATGGCAGTCCCCTCTCTGTCCCCACAGCGAGGTGCAGTACGTCGTGCTGCAGAATGTTGCCACCATGTCCATCAAACGGCGGGTGAGTCTTGGCCCTGGTATGGGAAGGGTCAGCCCTGTTAACTCTGGAGTGGAGTAAGGGCTGTCTGGAAGCTGGTCATGAGGGACACCTGCCCATGGTGTCCCCCGTGACCCTTAGCATAGTGGGGACAGCAATGGCACTAATACCGCTGGCTCTCTGCACAGGGGATGTTTGAGCCCTATCTGAAGAGCTTCTACATCCGCAGCACAGACCCCACACAGATCAAGATCCTCAAGGTGAGCTGGAAACACCTGGCAGGACCCATCACTGGTGCTTTGGAGCTCCATGGAGCTTTTCCCCATGGAGCAGCCATCCTCCATGTTCCTGGGGACAGGAGCACACTGCGGATCTGGTGTCCTTGGGCCATGCCCCCACGCTGACAGTCTTTCTTTCCTTCCTGCAGCTGGAGGTCCTCACCAACCTGGCCAACGAGACCAACATCTCCACCATCCTGCGGGAGTTTCAGGTATGCTGTGACCACAGGCAGACCGAGGGTGCCACCCTGGTGTGGCTCAGGGTACCAAAACACCACTGCAGGGGGGATGGAGAAGAGTCCCACTGGGAGGAGAGGGCTGATGTTATGCTAACTCCATGGTTGGCTCCAAAAAGCCCTAATGTCTGGCCACCACATGCGGGGGACACCCGGTGCTGGCACATGGGTGACATGCTGTGCCTGTACAGACCTATATCCGCAGCATGGACAAGGACTTTGTGGCAGCCACCATCCAAGCCATCGGGCGCTGCGCCACCAACATTGGGAAGGTGCGGGACACCTGTCTCAACGGCCTGGTCCAGCTCCTCTCCAACCGGGACGGTGAGCATGCATGGTGGGGGTGAAATGGGGGCTCCATCGCCCTCAGGGAGGACCCCGCTGAGGCCAGGTCTCTACCTGCAGAGCTGGTGGTGGCTGAATCCGTGGTGGTCATCAAGAAGCTGCTGCAGATGCAGCCAGCTCAGCACAGTGAGATCATCAAGCACATGGCCAAGCTCACCGACAACATCCAGGTGGGTTGGGGCGTTGCGTGGCACTTGGGACCGGAGGGAGTGACAGCAATGCCACATGCCCGAGGGTGTTTTCAGGTGCCAATGGCACGGGCCAGCATCTTGTGGCTGATTGGCGAGTACTGCGAGCACGTGCCCAAGATTGCGCCCGATGTGCTGCGCAAGATGGCTAAGTCCTTCACCAATGAGGAGGACATCGTCAAGCTGCAGGTCATCAACCTTGCGGCCAAGCTCTACCTGACCAATTCCAAGCAGGTACCCAGGGACATGTTCCTGCAGATGCAGCCCCATGGCCTGCCTCAGTTTCCCCACTGGGAAGGAGAGGCTGGCCCTGAGCGTGCCCCTTTGTGCAGAGCAAGCTGCTGACCCAGTACGTGCTCAACTTGGCCAAGTATGACCAGAATTACGACATCCGTGACCGGGCTCGCTTCATCCGCCAGCTCATCGTGCCCACCGAGAAGAGCGGGGCCCTCAACAAGTACGCCAAGAAGCTCTTCCTGGCCCAAAAACCCGCTCCCATCCTGGAGTCCTCCTTCAAAGGTACCCACCGTGGTCGCAGGGCATGGGGATACAGGGCGAGATGTCACCCTGGTGCTGCACGGCTGTCTCTGAGCTGCCACCACCTCTTGTCCTGCCATAGATCGGGACCATTTCCAGCTGGGCTCCCTGTCCCACCTGCTCAACGCCAAGGCTGTTGGGTACCAGGAGCTGCCGGACTGGCCAGACGAAGCCCCTGACCCCTCCGTGAGGAACGTGGAGGTGTGTGGGGCAACCTGGGGTGCATGAGGGACTAAGGTGGGGACATCACGTCGGGGTCGTGGGAGAGCTGAAGAAGGTGGCTGGGTGCTGCTCAGCTGCCCCACGTGCCCTCTCTGGTGACCACACAACCGCTTGGAGGCAGGAGCAGGGTGAAGGCAGCGGTTTAGGCTCCCACCCATGGGTGACAACCCTGACAAGCCCTGTGCCAGCAGGTTCCTGAGTGGACCAAGTGCACCAGCCGGGAGAAGAGGAAGGAGAAGGTGGAGAAACCTTTCTACTCCGACTCGGAGGGCGAGTCGGGGCCCACAGAGTCGGCAGACAGTGGTGAGGTCCTGGTGGTGCCACCATGGTGGGGCAACAGGCAGGGGACACCATGGTGGGGACATCCCATAGCAGTGGGGATGTGGCAGGGGACATGGAGGGATGTGGCAGGGGGAAGCAGGGATGCGGTGAGAGATGTGGGGAGGCTGTAGGACACCATGGGCAGCTGTGGGGACATGGGACGCAGTGGGACACAGTGAGGAACGGTGGAGACATGGAGGGGATGCAGCAGCGGGGTTGAGTCGTGTCCCCCACAGAGCCCGAGTCCGTTAGCGAGGAGAGCGGCAGCAGCAGCAGCTCCGGCAGCTCCAGCTCCAGCAGCGAGGAAGAGGATGAGGAGGACGAGGAGGAGGAAGGCAGCGGGGAGCAGTCAGAGGACAAGGAGGAGGAGAAGGAGAAGAGGAAGAAGAGGAAGGAGAAGGGAGGCGCCCGGAAGGCATCCCCGGGGAGCGCGGGCAGGTACCCTGGGGAGGCTGGGTCCCACCGGCCAGGCTGGTGTCATGGCCTCCCCTAAAGCCTCCCACTCCCCACAGCCCCAGCGAGGAGGAGGAGGAGGCTGAGGGGAAGAAGGTCAAGAAGGCGGCAGGACCGCAGGGGAGGAAGGGTCGTGCCGAGACCTCGTCAGAGGAGGCCAGCGCCTCCGAGAGCAGCTCCTCGGGGTCAGACTCCGGCACCGAGGCTCCAGCCGTGGCAGAGGCCAAGCGGAGGAAGGCGGTGAGGACCAGGCTCAGAGGGAGGCCGGGGGGGGACCCCAGCCCCCTGCTCACCCCTCCCCATCTCTCTGCCCCTTTGCAGCCCCCCAGCAGCAGGGCCGGCCCCAAGGAGATCTCCCTGCTCGACCTGGATGACTGTGAGTGGCCGCAGGGGACATGGGATGGCCACAGTGGTGGCTCTGGGGAAACTGAGGCACGGACACATAGGGCAGGGGGGTATAGGGCTGTGTGGAGTATTTGGGTGAGCAGGAACAGGGATGGGGATTTGAGGGTTGGCTGTCCCCTGTCCCCTGAGGATGGTTGTGGGGCAGGTGGCTGTGCCACCAGGGCTGTCCCCGTGGGATTGTCCCCATCTGACTGTCCCCGTGGGGTGGTACCTGAGGGGCTTCCCCCATGCAACTGTGCCACCAGGGCTGTCTCCACATGGCTGTCCCCATGTGGCTGTCCCCAGGGGGCTCCGCCACTGAGGCTGTCCTCATGTGGTGTCCCCATGTGGCTGTCCCCATGGGGCTATGCCACTGAGGCTGTGCCCATGTGGTGTCCCCATGTGGCTGTCCCCAGGGGGCTATAGCACTGAGGCTGTCCCCATGTGGTGTCCCCAAGGGGCTGTGGCTTATCAGAGCTCTGTTAACCCTTTCCTACCCCCTGCAGTCACCCCCCCACCTCCCCAGCCTGTCCCCTCCAGCAGCATCGTCTCCACCAGCCTGGTGACCGACCTGGAGGGCCTCACGCTCACCGACACCTCTCTGGCACCCGCCGTAAGTGCCCCCCACGTCCCTTCCCGGGGTCCTGCCACCCAACGGGCGCCATGCGGCGGGGTCAGTGGCCCACATCATCATCCCTCGGTCCCCGGCAGCTGCTGAGCCCGGCGTTCGGCGCGGTGANCCCCCCCCTCCCCAGCCTGTCCCCTCCAGCAGCATCGTCTCCACCAGCCTGGTGACCGACCTGGAGGGCCTCACGCTCACCGACACCTCTCTGGCACCCGCCGTAANCCTACGAGCTGCTGCACCGCATGGCGGGCGAGGGGCTCTCGGTCGAGTACTGCTTCAGCCGCCGGCCCTTCCCGGGGGACCCGCACATGGTGGCCGTCCAGATCCACATCTCCAACAACACCGACGCCGAGGTGAAGAGCCTGCGGGTCAGCGAGCCCAAGCCGCTCTCGGGCATGCGGATCCAGGAGTTCCCCGAGATCGGTACGGCACGGCGCGGCACGGATGCTCGGGTGGGGGACAGTGGGGTGGCCAGAGGAGGGGAGGTGGGACGCGGTGGCAGCCGTGTGCTTTCAGAGCGCCTGGCGCCCGGGGACACGGCCAGCGTGGTGATGGGCATCGACTTCTGCGACTCCACCCAGGCGGCCAACTTCCAGCTGTGGTGAGCGCCCAACACCATGCGGGAGGGGACAGGATGGGACAGGATGGGTGTCCCAGGGGATGGGGACAGTGGGATGGGCACCAACATCCCTCCAAGGGACACGGAACAGCAGGGGACAAAGGATAGCAGGACAAGGCATTGGCTACCCCAAGGGCATGGGGTACTTCAGGGGACAGTGGGGACAGATGGATGGGCACTGGGGGACAAGGGACAGCAGCACAGGGCATGGGGTGCTCCAGGGGACAGTGGGACAGGCACAGGGTCTCTCCAGGGGATGGGGATACCAGGATGGGCTCCAGGATCCTTCCAGGAGAGGGGGGACACTGGGATGGACATGGGGTCCTCCAGAGGACAGCAGGATGGACATGGGGTGCTCCAGTGGACAATGGGACAAGCATCAAGGGACAAGGAAGTGGCAGCAGTCCCAGGTCGAGCCTGATGGGTTTCCTATTCCTAAGCCATTTTGTGCCTCAGTTTCCCTCCAGCCATCCCTCTGCCTGAGATGGGGGGGGGAGGTTCTCATGTGCATCCCTTCTCACCTGCCTGTGTCCCCAGCACCCACACGCGTCACTTCTACGTCTCCATCCAGCCACCGGTGGGGGAGCTGATGGCCCCCGTCTTCATGAGCGAGAACGAGTTCAGGAAGGAGCAGGGTGAGTGGGGGCCGGGGCCGGGCTGGGGGGTGGCACCCACTGTCCCCACGGTGGCACTCACTGCATGCTTTGTCCCCCTGCCGCCCGTGCCGTGGCCCAGAGCACCTCGCGCGGCGGGGCGAGGGTAAGTGGCAGCTCGGCTGGCCCTAGAGTAGCTCCCCTTGATCCCCTCGGGCACCAGGGTGGCCCAGTGGGGCGTGGGGGCGGTGGGACACCTCGATGTCCCGTCCTGCCCCACAGGGCTGCACGGGGTCCTCACACCCCTGCCCGCCCGGCGCAGGAGCCTCGTGTCACTCTGTGGCGAGTGACAGGGTCACCCTGGCCCTATGTCACCACAGTCCCCGAGCACACGGGGGGGCTGTGGTGAGCTGCAGATGCCGGGGTGTGGGGGGTGCTCAGTGCCCTGCGGTACCCGGCTCCATCGCCCCACACTGCTGGTGCCTGGAGGAGCCCATCCCTAGGGAAATGGGACATGGCCGCAGGCTCCTGCCACCAGGCAGGGTGACAGGGACAAGCCTGGAGAGGATCACGGAGTAAAGGTTTTCCCAAATCCATCTCTGCCAAGCTGGAGAGGAGCAAGTGGGACCAGCACTTGGTTTGGGGACAGCAAAACAGGCCCTGGTGGGGACATGGCCACTGTCGGTGGTGGCCACTGGGCCAGGTGTGTGGCCGGAGACGGGCAGGGGCTCTGTGCCCGCTCCAGGGAAGCTGACGGGCATGAGCGAGATCACGGAGAAGCTGACGCTGCCTGAGAAGTGCCGGAGCGACCATGCCATCGTCCAGCAAGTGACCTCAGCTGCCAACGTGGGACGCGTGCCCTGCGGAGCTGACAACGAGTACAGGTAACCAGACACCCCGTGGGACCTCAGCTCCCTGGGGACTGTGCCACGCCAGTGACCCACTGCGGGGACCGGCTTGGGGACCGGGCAGGCACTGTCACCTCTGCAGTCCTACCCAAATCACACCAGCTCCCTTATAGGGACGCTCGGGGCTTCCTTTGGGACAAGGAGCCGGCATGAACCTGCACCCAAACCCACTGTGACAGTGGCTGTAGGTGGCGGACACCTCCCCAGTCCCCGCTGAAGCATCCCAGGGGCTGGGGACAGGGGACAGGAGGGTGACGGCGAGGCACAGCTCGCCCTGACGCCCCGTGTTCGCTGATGGGCAGGTTTGCGGCCAAGACGATGACCAGCGGGAGCCTGGTGCTTGTCACCCTGGAACGGCGGGAGGGAGCCGCGGCCCAGCTGACCGTCAACAGCGAGAAGATGGTGATCGGCACCATGCTGGTGAAGGACATCGTCCAGGCCCTGGCGCAGTGACAGCCGGGCTCTGCCACACACCCCCATCCCCTCTGCCCCACACTGCTCCCCCAAAACCCTCTTGTCCCTGTTTCGGGGTTATTCCCTGCCCCAATCCCCATGGTGGCACAGGTGGGACAGGAGGCAGCGATCCCCGGGCTGGCTTTGCCTTTGGGAAGAAAGAGCAGGACAGGATGACGTCCTGCTCAGTGGGGACATGGTGGCTCTAGTCCCCCACCTCTTGCCACTGTCACCCCGTGTAACCTTATTTATTATGGCCAATAAAGCTCTCCTTGAACCCGCACCCTTCTCTACTCTGTGCGTATGGTGGCTGGGTCAGTCCCCAGATGTCCCCGCGCTGGGCTCTGCTGCAGGGACATCGGGGACACGTGCACTTGCTCGGCAGAGGGCAGGAGGATCGGTCCTGACCGGGAATCTGAGGAGTCCTGGGAGGCTTCCAGGTGTTTATTCAAAGCAGAACTGCTGATGCTTTGACCACAGAAATACTTGCTACATCACGGTTGGGGCTGTTGTGCCATGCCACTGCAGGGCCAGCACCGGGAGGCGTTTTATCTCTAAAACGGGAAAGAAAAAGAAGGAAATTCGACTCTTTATCCAGCTCTCCCCTCCCAGCAGTTGGGTTCCGTCCCCTCCTGCACCTTCCCTTGGGGTGCCCCTGAGGGGCGTCCCGCAGGGGGCAGCCACTCAGCGGG
>VXAA01001141.1:233060-267459 GCA_013399115.1 Anseranas semipalmata
GTGTGTTAGCAGCGTGCACCCCCGTCTCCGTGCTCCCGCTGTGTTCTCCAAGCTCCGTGCTTTGCGTCATTTTCACCCGGCTAAACTCGACGGGTGCTCGTTGAGGCTGCTTGGGTGATGGGCTAACTGTGTGGCAGCTGGAGGGGTTAAGTGGAGGCAGCTGTGCAAACGGGGGACGTAATGCTTTGGGGGGGCTTGGGGATCTTACAGTTCCTCAGTTGGAGCCCTCTCCCTAGGTGTTGATAGCAGCTGAAGCGTATACTTGTGATACTACTTGTTTCCAAAGCAGTTTGGATAATAGCTTCAAAGCATTCTGTTCCAAAAATACCAAGAAAAGTAGGTGCTTTAACAGTGAAACTTCTTTCAAAACAAGAGTTTTGGCAAAACCGGTGTGATTCTGAAGTCAGCACTCCCATGTAAAAGTAATTCCAACAAAATCTCTTCCAAACAGGCTTGCTTCCAGCCAGATGTGTTCGCTGCCCTTTTTACACAAACCCTGGAAAAGCTGCTTAAGCGTAGCCCCGCTGGTGGTGAGAGCGTTGGACAGCCCATCCCAACCCTATGTAGGATGAGCTGGCCATGTGAACTTGTTGCTTCGTTAGCGGCATTGATTGGTAGGAACAGTTGCACTGATATCAGGCTTTACATTGGTGTAGCTGACTCCGGCTTGGAAAATGAAACATACCAGTAGAAAAGACCCAGAGCTGCTTTTGACCGAAGTGTGGAGCCATCTTGATTTAGTTACGTTGAGACTGACACTATTTTAACAGCATCTTAAATTTTGTCTCAGGATTCAAGGCCCTGTTGGCTGAGAACCCCTTCAGGCATCAGCATGATGCTGCCTCAGTGGGATTTCTATGAAAAGCATAACAAGTGAAGGCTGAATTGCAGCTGAGGTGGACGAGCCTTGCCTGCTCCCAAGGAGCTAATGCACAGCTTGGTTATGCTGGCAGCCGAGCTGTGTTTAATGGCTTCCCTCAGGATTAGGGTATCCTAATCCTGCACAGTGCTGTGGGTACTGCCTGGCCCTGGGATTTCATTATCTGCTGTTTAAATGCTAGGTTTCCTGCAGGTGTGTCGACGTCAGAGCTGTGGAGGTGCCTTTGTTTCCACTTAGATATCTTTAGTGGCTTTTGCTACGCGAGTGGACGTTGTTCCATGGACTGAGCTGCTGCAGGTTCACGTCCTGTGGGTGTCCTGAGTGGGACCTCCTTCAGGCAAAGTCATGCAGTCGTGGTTTGCGGGGGGCTGATAAGATGTGAACCCCAGGGATATCGTGGCTGCAAGTACAACGATGCTTTGGCTGCCAGCTTCCAGATGCAGAGCAAGCAGGGAGAGCTCTCTGCCATGGTGGGACGGCTCCTCAGTTGTCTTTCTGTTGCTCTGAGGGAGCAGGAACTTCTCTTTGCTCTGTTTAACATCAAGCCAGGTGCTCCCCCTCTTGCTCAGGTGGGATTTGTTTGGAGCATGGTGCTAGAGGTGTCTGGAGCCTGATGGTCCCTCCCTGGGGCTTCAGAGCCTTGTAGTGCACTGGGGACACATCTTCATGCCTTGGTGCAAGCAGGGGGGGATCAGCTTCCAGCCTGGGCTGTGGCTGTAGTTGCTGCGGTGCAGAGGACTGCCAGAGAAGCCCGAGTGGGCAGCATGTGTGTAACTATTGATGTATTGCTCAGCAAAATCCTTCAAGATGGAGCATTGAAAGCTAATCCTCGCTGCATTCAAGAATGCTTCTTTGCTCAGCGCGAGAATGGAGCAGGTTCCGGAGCATGCGGCCTCAGACACAATATTTCCCAGTGCTTTGGTGTTAGCTCCTGGTGAGACTGAGGGATGTGGCTGTTTTCTCCAGCTATGCATTTGCAAACTTCTTCTACCAGACTACACGGGCTGCTGCATGGTGTGGGCCCTGCATGCTTTAAAGACCCGCAGAGCTCTTCTAAAGGAGTATTTTTGGCTTGGGGGGCCAGGGAGGCGGGTGAGCTTCACCAGGGAAGATGCAGAGACACGAGCCGCTGCCTACGCAAAGCGCTGGATGCCAGCTCCGAAGTCGGTGGTGCCTGCAGTATCTCTAGGATATCCTTCAGTCTTTAAAGTTAAAAGCTCTTTAAGTAAAAGGAAATTCTGTAGAAATGCTTGGCCATCCTCTTGCTGTTTTCTCTTCTTGTTTGTGGCAGGCCTGGTGCTGCCAGCTGTGGGAAGCATCAAATGCTAAATGAGCAGGAACGGGTCAGGCATTTGGTTTGCCGCTGGAGTTTATTTTTGTCTTGCTAGCACAAACTCTTAGGAAAAAGCTTTGCCTCCTGCTTTAAGAGGTTCTTTAGCAGTAACATGAGGAGAATATGGCGTTTCACGCTTGTGCCAAAACAGCCTGATGCGGCACTCCTTTTTATTAAAGATGACTGGCAATACTTTCTTAAATTGAGCTTCTGTACTTCTCAGCTGCTTTTTATAAAGATGACCTAAAGCTTGCTCTGCCTGTTTACTCTTGCCTGGAGCTTGCTTTGAGCCCTACCTGTTTACTTCTGGCTTGTAAATGCTCCTGTGCTGTGCTGACCAAGCTCCAGAGCCTTATCTGGGGGTGGGCTGGGTCTCTCAATAGACATATATCCCAGGCGGTGATGCTGAATTAGATGCTAATGGTCTTAAACAGGCTGAAATCCTGAATCAATGCTCACCTCCTGCCTGGAGGCATCACTGGCTTATTGCTGCCTCCTCCAGGACAGGGGCTCGTTTGCTTGTGGCTAACTGGGATGTGGAGAACTGAGCGTACTTCATGGCAGTAAAACCGTTCCTAAGGTAGGGTGCGGGGGAAACGCGAGTCCCACGCTCGGGCTGGGCTAAGTTCCCATTTCCACGTGAAATTCGGGTTAGGCTTGCCTTCTGCATCCAGTTACACGCACTGGAAAGATCGGTACGGGATCATTTGAAAACAAAAACCAGCCCAGTGCTTCAGGCTTGCTGCTGGGCGAAGCAGGAGAAACGTGGGGAAGGCAGGCCCAAAGCTCTTGCAGGAACACATCCAAAAGGTAAATTTATTAAACGGCTCCTTGACAAATACAAATGGCCCAATTTAAAGCTATAGGTTTTTGTGTGTCTTGGAGTAGCAGGGGCCTTATTTGCCAACCTAGCTGTGATTCAGTTCTTTGAATTTGGCTCCAACTAGATTTGCTTAATGGCAAGGGTTCTGGTCCAGAGGCCAAGACGAGGAGAGCTTGTGTCTTCCTGCGCTCCTCTTTAATGTGTGTCTTAATTGATAGCGATACCGTTTGCTCAGCATGTTCCGGAGCAGGGTTCTGCTGCAGTGGCTTTTGGGTGGCGGGAAGACTTGCCTGCGGTCCAAAAATGCTGGTTAGGGATTGTTTAGCAGCTTCTAGAGTGGCGGAGGCTTGATTGCTGTGCAGCTGCAGCGAAGCAAGCCTGGATGTGGAAGCGGCTTGCAGGCAGAGCTGGGGGAAGCAGCCGCTGGTGCCGGGAAGCAGGAGGGTTTTGCTGTTTGCACGCAGAAGAAGCTTTACCAAGAGCCCTGGCTAGCGTAGGATGGTCAGACCCAAAAAACCTTGAAGCTGGTAGGTCAGTGCCTGTGGAGGGCTGTGATAAAGCAGAGCTGTTGTTGGGTAACCCCTTTCTGATAAGGAGCTGCTAACTAAAGAGAAGACTGGGATTCGTTTCTCGAGTGACGCCTCAGGGCTTTGGGGCTATGTTTGACTAGCTGCAAAGTCTTGGTTTTTTTTCTGTAAGCCTGCTTTCTGAGGCGATTGCGTGGCTGCTGACTTGGCTTTTCCAAGATGTTGTTCCGAGCTCCCAAATGAGGGCGGTGAAGTGGGCCTTGCTCTCTGCTCCTGGGTGCAGGAGAACCCCCTGTGGCATCTTGTGGCGGCTGTCTTGGCCGCGAGTGTCCCCCAGCGTCAGGATGCTGATGCTGGGGAGAAGGAGCGTGCCTCTGTTGACGGGGTCTATGTTTTAGTGCTGTGTGGCGTGCAGAAGAAAAGCAGGGAGCTCGTGTTAGCAGCCGAACTGGTTTGGGTGCTGTGGCTGTTTGGTCTAAAGTTCATCTGAGCCTTGGTGAGCTGGTGCCAGCTTGTGACTGGGGCAGTCCTGGTCTGATGTGCAGAGCTGACAAATTGCTGACCCTTTTGCTTAACCTTTTCTTTAGTGCAAAGAATTGTGCCTGAACGTTGCTAAGACCTGGAGCTAAAGCTAATATGAGTATTGGAGGCAATCCAGGCTTTCCACAATGTGTTGAAAGTAGGGTGATGAGTAGTAGCCTGCTTGACACTAATGCTTGTTCTTTCCTACCAGAAAGAAGATACTGGGAGGAGCATAAAGGACTGCTGGGATAGCCCGGATGCCCCTGCTCTTTCCACTTGCAGCAATGCAGATATATTCCGCAGAATAAACGCCATGCTGGATAACTCTTTGGATTTCAGCGGAGTCTGCACCACTCCTGTCACAAAAAGCAAACGTGACGTCTTGCCAGGTGACGTGTTTGGCTGGGGTGGAGGCGAGCTCGCGGGCGAGGGGTTGGTAGAATGGGGGAGTCGCTTGGTTGGACCTAGCAAATGTGGCGTGGTGGTTGGCACGTGCTTGTGGGCACAGAGCTGCTGGAAGTTGGGGCTAATGCTGTTTTGGTGCTGGGGGCTTCGTTTGTGTGCCTGAAATGGGTAACCCAAGCGTTCCCTGGCAGTGTGGAGGTGCCTTGCTCCACGTTCCCTCAGGTGCTGCGGGTCTCTGCGTGGGCAGGGTGCGAGCTCTCGCTGCCCGACCCGTGTAACGCATCATCTGCCAGCTTCTTCTGGCGTAGGTATTTCCAGCAGTAAAGCAGTCTGCCTCTCCTGGAGGCAGGATTAGTCCGTTCGTGGCTAGTATGGCTGATCTGCTGCATACATTAAAAACGCAAAAGGCTTTTGAATAACCACGTTTGGTTTCCTGCAGCTTAGCTAATCTTGCGTTGAAGAGCACACGAAGCAGTACGCGGAGGTGAAGACTTCCTTGCAAAGAGGAGCTTGAGATTATGAAATCAGTGCTGCGAGCTCTCGCTTCCTGCGGGCTGAGGGGAGTGGGAATATTCTGCTGCCTTGCACTTGATTTGCCTCAAAACAGGAGGCTCTGTGCCAAAGCAAAGAGTACTGGGTCCAAGACTTATTTTTATGTAACTGAAGGACGTGCTTTTGTCCCTTTACAGTGGGCGAGATCTGCCAGTAAATGTACCTGCCCAGAGCCTGATGTTCCTCTTGCCAGTGCACTTCTGTGCAGCGGTACTTGTGCCAAGGCTTCGGGTGCTTGAAAGAGATTGCTGTTGCTCCTCCAGCCTCTGAATTATAGGGTCAATAAACACTTTTGCCATTATTGGAAGGAAACTGGCCCTCTGGACTGGTCCCAAAACAAAGTGGGAAGTAAAGGAGAAACCTCACCAGCTGGTGACCTTGCAGGCAGGCAAGCTTTCTTTGCAGCCGCTTGTGCTGGTGGATGGTCTCGACCAAATGGGCGCAAAAAAGCTGTAAACTGGTTTCTGGGCAGCTTGTGGATGTCTCGGGTGCTTGTGCAGTGCGGCGTTGTTCTGGACTAGTGAAATGACTGCTACCAGATGACTTCCAGCGCTGCTTAATCTCCTGCGTATTGAAGGGTTAGCGCTGTGGACCAGGGGCCGATCCGGCCACGTGATCCCGTGCTGGCGCTGCAGGAATGCCAGAGGAAGTGAATTGTTTGCTTCTGGGTATGGATCTATACCCAGCATTGAAATGGGGCTGGTAAAACAGTTTTGGAGGATATGCTGTCTCCTTTTGAGCAGTTGCGTTGTGAATATTAACTCATTCAGGTCAGTGGCGTGGCTAATGGTGCTTTTTTAGAGGTTGCTCTTGTACCGAGCTGGTTAGACATTTTTGTCCCTTAAAATGGTGGTTGTCAGTGTTGCATCTGACCTTGGTGCACTGGAAGAACAAGGGAGAAGTAAATCAAAATAAAGGAAAATACACTCATTGGTTCATGAGAGTTTTTTCTGGCCGCTTCATTGAAGCCTTAGCTATAGCCCTTCATATTCCATTTTTAATTTGGAATGGGAACGCTTCCTAGTTAAGTTCCAGCTTACTTGCCGAAGTTAACCTAGTTGATGGAGATATCCCGTCCCACCAGAGCAGATTCATCCTGTGGAGATGTGGGTTAGTTCTGGTTTTAGGTCATGCTTAGAGCTGGTGTAGCAATTTTAATTTACAGTGCTGTCTTCTAAAGGACTGGGGTATTCACCTGGCGATGAAATTAACCTGCTTATGACCCTCCTCAAGTAAATCTCTGCCCAGTCTGTCAGTTGCTGTGGTATTTCTTAGGGATGTCTGAAGTGTGGGGGGGTCTTGCCTGGCGCTGAGCTGCTGGGAGGTGGTGCCTGGATTGGCAAGTGGGTAAATTTCCCTTCTGCCCTGCTAAACTGCGTGTTCTGGGCTGTTGGCAAGTAACTTCTGTGGAAGACCTTCCTGTAGGACAAGTATGATGGGACTTGCACGTGAGAAAGGGAGGCTTCCAGTAGCAAGCATTATTTCTGCTGTGGTGCAAGCAACATTGTGCTTTCTGGGACATCCTAATAAATGTTTTTTTTTCTTGTTCCTGATGTGGCAGGTGAGGCTAGTCTCACAGGTGGGCGAGTTAGTCTGCATCGGGACCTCTCAGGAGATAACGAGGGCCTGAATGCAGCAGTTCCACAGGTCAGTTTTCCACGTTTTTGAGCAAAAAGGACAGGGCTCTGGGTAGGTGGTCCCACAGAGCTGACCCTTGGCCAGAGCTGGGGACTTCTGTGGTGGCTTGCCTCAAGGTTAAATCACTCCTGAAGAATTCGTGAGCCTCTGGTGCCTTTACTCAGCGCAAAAACAGCTTGTGCCTTGTAGTTAGGCTACATTAACATAAAGCTCATAGCTCCTGCAGTCCTGACTACTGCCTCTTAACTTAACGAGCCTGGAGATCCACCCTTAATGTAGTAGCTGTAGCAGTTAAGAGTACTGTCTTTGTTCAGCTTCAGCTCTTCTGGTGGGAGGGCTTGGGGAAGAGATGTATTCCAGTAGGGGAAACTCTTGTACTTTAATCTATTCGCGGTCCCGCAAGCTTTTCAGTTGTCTTCCTCAGGTCAAACTAAATTTATCCCGGATTGGATGTGTTTAAGAAGCCCCATTCAGCATTAAGAGGATTACACGTGGTGGAGGAGGGACTGCAGAAGTTCACGACCTTTCACTAATGCTATTGGGGAAACACGTGTGGAGATGCCCCGCTTGGTGTGGTGAAGTGCGCAGCGAGGTGGCGCGGGGATCGGTACGGCATCGGTCTGAGCAATGTGAGGCAGCGAGCTTATTCAGCAATCCTGTTTCTGACACGGGTGGAGAGTCGTGCAGATCTGGGCAGAGCCGTGTGGCGGAAGGGACTGCCGCTGGAGACTTAACTGGGCATACCTAATGTTAAATCTCTATAAAGATCAGTTTGCAGTTAATGATAATCCTTGGTGAACTTAATTGCCTCGTCAAAATGATCCGAGTCGCCAGGTCCGGCCTGACCACCGCAGTCACTTATGGGTGCTCGCTCCAGGAGTTTCCCAAACGCAAGGCTTAGGTCGGGCCCAAACTGAAGGGTACGGCGCGGCGGCTGCTGGCCGCGCGGGCTGTAATTGTAAAACCTGTCTGGTAGCTTCCGAGACAGGGTGGCGTGGTGCTTCGGGACACCTGCCTCTCTTCAGAGAGCTCTGAATCAGCCCGAAAGGCAAAACTTCCTCAGCACGGTTGCATGTCGTGCAGACGACATCAGCCTTTTGCGGCCATGCATGCCACAGCTTCTGGTGGTGGTTCTCCTCCACGAAAAGTTAAGCTCATTGCCAGTCGGGATAAGGACATGAGCGAAGCCGATCTCTTCAGGTAGCTTTTGTTGCGTGGCTGTTCAGGTGGCTTTCTTTGCCACGCCTCGCTGGACGGAAGGTGCTGCTACCAGATTTGGGTGGGAAAGCGCAGCCAGCTTTTGAAATCGCCAGCCTGTTCTGTAGGCACGACTTCCAGCTTAATTAAGTGGAACAGCGAGTAAAGCGCCTTCTCTTTAGCCTTTGTATGCCCATTTACTCACCTGGCTAAGCTGACTCATTTCAACTAAAGGCAACGTGGGCTTAAAACAAGTGGACTTGAAATGGCTGTAGGTACCCCAAATGTAGCTATTATTTTGCTGTACATTGACGGTCTATTGTTCAGAGAATTGGGAGTTGCTTAAACGACTTCCTATGGCTGGGAGTGGCTTGAGGTGCCAAGATGAGTGTAAAGGCTGCTAGCTGTGACCCATCAGCCCTTAATGATTCTCAGGGGCTGCTTTATTTAAGGAAAACTAAAGAACAAATGCCAACCAAGACGAAATCAGCTTGCTGCCTGCTCTCAATTGCTGTTAGTTAATGGCATCACTTGTTTAGCCACCCGAAAAGTCCTCCCTGGTACTATAATGTAAATGCCTCTGTCCTTCGCTGCCCTGCAGCCACCAGGACCCGTGCCAGACGCACTGGATGTGTGGCACCTGGGATGAGGGGACAAAATACTGTAGGTGGTGACCCAAGGTGTAGCACAGCTTGCCTCGAGTCTGCGGGGTTAGCAGGGTGCCTGAGCCAGAGCAAGGCTGTGCTCGCACCGAGAGCCATTCTGCTTGCCCCAAATAAATGCCGTACGCCCAGGACACAGCCCGGGATAGCTGAATGGGATGTTGCAGCAGATCCAGCGGGTTTCCTGGCTTGGCCTGGTGCTCGGTCGTTTGGGTTTTGGCGCAGTAATCCTGCGGCAGTCTCTCTCGCTGTTGCTCTCGGAAGCAGGGAGAGCGGCGAGGCTAAGTTGCAGCCCCTCTTAGTTTCTTAAATAGTTGGTTGCTAGCTGTTCAAGTGCTTGTGCTTACCAAGATAAGGCAAACTCCTTCAGCTGGCTGTGAAATGGTTCGTGCAGCAACAAATTTCTCCACTTGAGGAGTTTTTCAGATGACAGGGAAGATGCTTAGTTGTGCATTAGAAAAACCTCTTGTAACTAGTAGGTTTATGCCTAACAAGAGCTTTCCTAAGCCCCGACGATCCCTGGTGTACCTGAGGAATACAATTGGCTCATCCTCTAAAGGCTTTCGCTTAAGATTTGGCGTAGTCTGTCTTGTGCGCAAAACATATTTGAGAAGCTTAATTTTCACGGATGCAATTCCTAGCCTTTGAAACGGGGGGGGGAAAAAGGTGGGAAAGGCAAAAGGGTGCTCCTGCTGTGAGCTGCCTTCCCGCTTGTGACCCAGAGGGCTTAGCAGTGCTCGCCTCGCCTCCTGCTTCTCCGAGTTTGAGCTGAAAGTTCAGAGCTACAGCTCGCAGCGCTGCTGCATACGAAGATGTCTTGGAGCTGAATCTCTTGGTGCACAGAGCTCCCTCCTGCCTGTTTTACAGCAGAGCTGCGCTTACCCTCCCTATGCCTACGCTGAGGGGCTTCCTCTGTATTTGGGCTCCGCTAGAAACTAGCGTGTGGGAGGGAAGGGAGACCTCTGCATGGCCGCAGCGGCAGTAGGAGTGTTTGGTTCGTGTGTGCTTAACCACTCTGCTTCCTTTTTTTTCCCCCTCTGGATTTTCTCAGTTTTCAGGATGAAGTATGTTTGCTGGATTCTAGCTGGCTTTGCGGGTGGCCGGGGTCCGGAAGGCTTGGACACCTGAGTGCCTCGGTGCTCGAACGAAGCATCGCATTTGCAGAACAAGTCTGATGGCACGGAGGGATGCTGCTGCTGCAGGGCAGGGACTGGATCGTGCTCAGCTCCCCACTCTGCCTTAACCCGTCTGCCGCAAACCGCTCGTGGGCCGCGGCGCTCGGTGCCAGTTCCTCCTTGTCCTCTCCAGGCTGTAATTTTCTAAATATTTTCCTGTTTCAAATGCCTGGCTGGTGCAGCCTCACTGCATACCAGATCGGGGAAGCGAGCCAGGCTAAAACTAACTCCTGGTGGCGTGGCTTTAACTAGATCGGTTCCCCAGCCCAGCTTCCAGAGTGGAAGCTCATCTGCCTAAACTGGTGTGAGTGGGGAGGGAGTGCTGGGGTGGGGACAAGCGGCTGCAGCTTGCGTAAGCCGGCTGGTAAGGTTGAGCTGCAGGTTAAGGGCTGAGCTGTGTGGAGATGCTCCTTGTTAAGAAGCCTTTGAAATGCCTTAAATGCGGGGCTAACATTTGAAGTCTGAAAAATGCAGCTTTCCGTCGGGGCGGCGGTGTGGAAAGCTGCCCAGCCTGCGCCGCCGTGCGCCCTGGCTCCAGGGACGTCCCGGACCGGTGGGAGGACATCGCCCGGGAGAGCCGCCGAGACTCGCACGGGAGCGCTTCGCTAAGGACCTGCTCCTCGGGATGCTGCTGAAACAAAACCCGACCGGCTCGGGCACGAGCCCAGCGCAGCACCGCGGCTCCCTCGGCCACGGTGGTTGGGTTCCAGTGGCAACTCCGGGGAAAAACCCAGGTTGGAAAGACTTGGGCTGGCTCTCGGGGCTTGGAAAAGTCTGCGGCAAAGCGCTTGGGCTGGGTTGGGCTGTGTCGGATTGCAAAGTGAAACTAATATTTGGAAGGCACGTACTTGCGACTAACTTGAGGTTGTGACTCTTCAGGCTGGATTTCTGGAGGAAATTCATTCCTCCTGCCCCACATCCTATTAGTTTTACATGCGTGCCATCAACTGCTTTGTAACAAACTTCCAGGCTCTGAATTTGAAAATAAGCATTCCAGAAATCTATTTAAATTCCCTTTTTAAGTTGTTTTTCCTCGCTGACCTATAGCCATCTTTCAGCGTGGCTGTTAGCTGTTAAAGGGGAAGCGGGCTTGTGCTGGCTGTTTGCTTTGGATGGGAGAAGGCCTAATTAAAAAATGCTGGTTATCTAAGTAAATCCTGCTTTGTGTTTCAGCAGCTCTGCCCGTAAACTGAATTGCAGAGAGCTCGTCTTTAATGTAGGCTGAAGTTGTCAGAAGGAAACATAGCTCTGAATCTGATTGGATTCAATTAAACAACTTATTTCCTGGAAAATAGGGATGGCGAGGGGAGAGCTGATGCGTCTGGGTTAGGATGCTGTGGCGTGAGCGCTTTGAGTTTGATCCCTGTTTTCCTTATTTCTTCAGGGGTGGGTTTTCCCGAGGGGCTCTGGGTGGGATTCAGGTGCTGCCGTCTGAATACCCTGCTCGTGTCCGTGCTTCCCAGAACGCTGAGCGTGGTGGGAGTCCATGGTGAAGGCAGTACCAAACCTGGGAGATCCTGCTCCCCAGACGGAAGGTAGCCTCCTCCTGCCGGGCGGGGGGCTCGAGCGGAGCACTCGTGCATTTCCATAAACACCGAAATGTTGCATATTCATATGGGCAAGTTATGGTTGCTGTGGGAACTGAGTTGTCTGAGCAATGTGCCTTTTATCCTCTCCTCCCTACAGCTGCATTATAAATGTTTTTAGGGCCTGTCCAAAATGAGCGATCTGAAAACTGTACTGGAGGAATTAATGCAGTAAAATACCCAGCTGAAGATGCGGCACGATGCTTTCAGAGGAACGTTCGATGCCGTTACGGGCGCCTGAATTGGCGCTACAGCTCGTGCTAGTGCTGCTAGGGGAGTAGGAAAAGCCGTGCCGAGGCTATGCCAGCGGAGGACGCAGTGGCCGGGAGGGCGGCTGGCTGTCGGCAGGTACACTTTTACCCGCTCGCATCCCAACCACGGCGCTTCGGCCCCTGAAACCGCCGCGGGGTGAAGGCGAGGGGTCCCACCTTGGTGCCCAGCTGCGCTGGGTAGCGAGCGAGGCAGGATCCGGCTGTGGGTGTGGAAGAGGAGGCCCGCGGAGGCCGGCAGGCTGCCTGGGATGGTCGGGGCCGCACGTGAGGGATAACGTGACGGGGCTGGAGTCGCCGAAGAGCCGCGAGCGGCGTGCGCGCGAGGTGCACATCTGATGGCACAGTGGGAGGGAAGGGGGCAGGGGGAGGAGGAGGAGGAGACAGCTGCCACTGCCTGGAGCTGGCTTATAAATGCCCTCTGACTCAGATTTTTGGGTAGCACGGCTGAGCATCTTGTGGTTTCATCAGCCCCCAGATCCCGCATTAAGCTGGAATTCGCAGACTATGAACCTGCTGCGTTTCCTTAGGCTGTTGGCACGGGCTTAAACCGAGGCAGGAATCCGGCGTCTCCAGTACCGTAGGCTTGCGCACCTCCCGCAGGGCGGGGGAGGGGGGGACGGGGACCGGGCGGGCGGAAGGGAAATAGGCCACGGAAATTCCCGATGGGAAACGGGTCCTGCGCTCCCTACGCCGGCGCGATGTGCCCACGCGGACCGGCCCGGGATAACGCGCTTCCCTCTGGGTAGCGGGGAGGGGGTGAAGGTTATCCTCGTTACTCAGTGGTAAACAATGCGGAGTCAGGGAGGCAGAGTGGCCAGGCTGAACCGAATAGATTATGCTAGCAGAATTGTGAAGCTTTGCATCGGGCTCTGAACTGGAGCCAGCAGCTGGAGGCTGTCCAGGACTAAAGTGTTTTTGGGTTTTGTGGGTGGAGGGAGGCGGGGACAGGAGAGCTGGGTAGCACTAAAACTAACTGTCTGCTCTGTCGCCGCTGCGATCGTCGTCGCTGGGGGGGATCGCTGGCTGCTGTGCCGTGGAGCTCTGCTTTTGTGCTGCCTGGCTTACCGGAGCTGCGCCCCTTTCCTCCTGCCTGCCGCCTTGTCTTTCGGGGGAATCCATCCTTTCTTCTTACCTCTATTTTGTAAGAGCTGATGCGGTTCTGTTGCATGGCCGAGTGACGTCACTGTCAGCACAGTAAGCATCAGCAGCCTGGTCACATGCTGACCCAGTCAGTAATGCAGGCGGGATAGGAAGGTGGAGGGGCTGGGGGGGGTGGGGGGCTGGCTCCTGGACATATGGGAGCCCTGCCTTTTGGGGTGCAACCGCTGGCTGCGGCGGCAGTGGCTTCAGAGCAGCGCGAGACCTGCCGTGGGGCTTAACGCTTCGGAAAACTCCTTCTTTCGAAAGAAAAGCAGCCCCTGAACTCTCAAGCTTCTGTTTGTTCTCAATCTGAGCAGACTTCCAGGACTCTGAAGAAGCAGTGGCAAGCAGGATGCTTTTCCCCACGTCCCCGCAAGAGTCTTCCCGTGGCCTCCCAGACACCAACGACCTGTGCCTTGGCCTGCAGTCCCTCAACCTGACGGGGTGGGACAGACCCTGGAGCACCCAGGACTCTGACGCTGCAGCACAAACCAGCACACAGTCCGGTGAGTCTGCTGACACACGCAGCAACAGTTGTCGGATTCCTTTTTTTTTTTTATTATTTTTTTGGCCCTTTTAAAGCTAACGCAGAGCGATCGCTTGTGTAACGGGGTGCTGGCGGTTACCGATGGGGGGGCTTCTCGACCCGTAGCGCTTGTGTAACGCGGTGGTGAGGGCAGGGTTGAGGCTGTGGCTGGCTGTGCCACAGCCCCCTCTGCTCTGCCGTCAGTTCACTGCAGGCAGAAGTGCCCGGGCTTATCTTTTCGCTGTCGCTGCGACGCCGGTGGAGGAATAACGCAGCCGGGAGGAGCACGGAAACCCTCTCCCTGCGCCCGCACGGAGTGGGTGGGGGGTGTGGTGCTAGGGCGCTGAGCACGCCGGCAGCGAGCACGGCCCAACTCCGCTCCGGCGGCCGGAGAAAATCCCCGGCGGCAGGCGGGGCGCGCCGCGGCCGCGCACATGCAGAGGGACCCCCCGCCTGGCCGCCAGGTCCCGGCGGCAGCGCTCGCCCCTGCGCCGCGGCAGCATCGGCCGCCCGACTGCCCCTGGGGCGTGGTAGGTGCGGCCGGCCCCCGGCGAACAACTTCGGCCTGGAAGATCCGGAGGGACCCTTCCCCGTGGCCGGCTGGGAATGTCAGCCCGCTCCCAGCAGCGGGCTGGAGGAGGTGCGGAGGAATGGCTTCTCGCTTTAACTCCTGTGGTCCGGCGCAAACCTACGTGATCGGCTGGGTGCGGGCTCACGGCCGCGCGCGCTGCCGGCTTCCCTTCCCCCAGTGCTGCCCGGTCTGCTCCCCGAGCTGGGGTGGGATGGGATGTGGGGCTCCCCAGCACCACGCAGGGCTCGGTTAACTCTTGCAGAGGCACCGGCCTCCTCTGTCAAACTGCGTGTGCACAGGAGGAGGAAGGGGTGCCTCGTGCACGAGCTCGATGCAGCTCCCCGGTCGCGGGGCGGGGGGTGTGGTGGAGAGGGACGAGTTCATTTCCCAGGCTTGCGGGGCTGCGCGGACCAGCTTCTCGAGCGCTGGTGTGCTCGTTCGAGTACCAGTCCATGGAAAGATCTAGTGCTTTGGCAGAGTTTGTACAAGTTCAGCCTGGTTGCTACAGAAACTCATCCCTTTACAGCAGCACGCCGCTGCTTTGTTAAAAGGGTAGTGCATCTCTGCGCAGACTTGGGTGACACAGGAGGCCCCAGGCATGAAGTTGCTGCTGACAGGAATGTAGATAGCTCCGGGGCAGCGCGATGCGGGTGTCTGGGGGGGCAGGGGGTGCTGCAGACCACCTCCGATGCCCAGTCGCTTGCCCTGAGGGGGTGCTGCTCCCTGAATGGGCAGAGCTGAGCTTTTTGGGGTGCAGCACGGCATGTCGCTGCATCGGTCATAAAAAATCACTCGTGAGGTGGTGGAGTTGGAAAGGACAGCTTTGTCAGCGCAGCTCGCTCGAGTTCCCGCATCCAGTTTCTGCAAGACAGAGGCACACGGGCTTAAATGTGGGCCCTGGCACAGGCGCTGCTACAGTCGGGCTGCGGTAGCTGTACTAGGTGTTGCTCTGCTCCAGCACATGGCCCTCTGGGTTTCCCCGAACGAGCCAGGGAACACCGCGCTCTCGCTGTGTCCGTTAGCTGGTTCATTGCCAGCTAAACCCCTGCCGAAGCATCGCGGGGTGATGGGGAAATGGGAGCTATCGGTGCCGCGGGCTGGACGGGTGCCCTAGAACAGGCTGTGCGCAGAGCCCCTTACGGCAGCTAACAGACTACGGGGCCCTGAGCTGTGGTGTAGGATCTTCACGTAAAGGATCGCTTAGAGCAGGCAGCTCTGTGCTGAACGGTTCTGCCAGCACTAACCGCAGCGTGCGGGGCTGGGTCGCGGTGCTGCAGGACGAGGGCTGTCACGCATCGGGGTGGCCGCTCTGCGGGGCTGTCCCAGCCCCACCTGAGCCGCCGTAGCCGTCTCCAGCCCTCTCTTGGCCAGCTTGTTGGCAGAGGTGCGGACGTCTCTGCAGCGCTCTGGCAGGCAGCAGCGCTCGCACGAGCCTGTGGCAGCTTCTGTGCTGTCAAGGTGTGTGTGGGGGGGGGCTTCTGGTTTCAGAAGGGAGATGAATTTTGGGGGTGATTTGAAGGTGCTGCGGTGACCTCCCCGCTCACAGAGGCTGTGCCCGGTGCCCCTGCGGACTGCAGCGCGTCGTGCTGAGGTTCCTGCCGCAGGGGCCTGGGAGGAGCGGTGGAGGGGGGCTGTACCCGGGTGGCCTGCACCCCTGGGTGCTCGTGGTAGCAGCTGTCAGAAGGTGGCACCCAGTATTGTCTGGAGAAGACTTTTTCCTCGCTCGTCACTCCTGGTATTCCCTCAGTTCGGGGATGACTGGGGCATAAACCAGCCCAAATGCAGCTGCGTTGCTTCCCCAGAGGAGCCTCAGGCCTTCAGAGGGCCCGTGCTGTGGGGCTGTGGGGTGTCATGGTCCTGGGACCGCGTTCTCCCTCTCCATCCCACTGCTCCTTTCCAGGACCTGCAGCAGCTAGGCCAGGAGTGCTCCTTGGCCTGCCCAGCTCTTCCTCCCCTGCTGCAGGTGCTATGGGGACGGCGCCTGCCCGCTGGGATCCGTGCGTGGCTCCAACCTGCCTCCCGCAACCGCAGAGCCACGTCCCTCTGCTCCGCCAGGGCCCTGCAGCTCGGGAGCACCTCCTGGAAGGCCACGAAGCTCCTTTCTGGGTGGCTGAGGAGCTGGCAGATGTTTGCGGGTGGCCTGGCCGTGCTGCGGCTGGAAGAGGGAGGACATGGGCAGGGTGCTACCGCATCCAGGCCCTCCTGACGCCTGGCGTTGCAGCCTAGATCGCTGCACTGGCCTGCACCCCAGGGCTGGGGTCTCTTTCGGGGTGTCCTGCGGGCAGGTGAGGCTGTGTCAGCCCCGGGCTGTCTCTAGGGGCCGGGGAGGGACGGTGCTGCTGGCACCCAAAGCCTTTGGAAGGTTCCAGCAGTGACTCAGCTGCGCAGACGCGCAGGGAGGTGGCTGGAAGGGTGGAAGTGCAAAAAGGAGGGGGGAAAAAAAAAAAACCCTAACAATCAAGCTAAAAATACTGCTGATGTGGTCCCCTGCAGTGCCTGTGCTTGAGTACTGATGAGCTGGGACCTCCTCTCCTGCCTGCGTAGTCCCTGCCAGCGCGGAGCTCTGAGCCAAAGGGAAGGACCCGCTGGCTGCAAACCCTCCCGGTGTCACCTTGCGCACCCGGCGTGGTGTCACGGCGCCGCTTGGCGCAGCGGGACCCGGTGCCGTGGTGCGGCGAGGCTGCTTCGTACCCGCTGATCCTGCCCATGTCCCCCTTCCCACAGGGATGCTGAAGCGGCTGCGCGCGGACCGGGCTATTTGTAACGCGCCTTCCTTCTGGGTGCAGCGCCGCGATGCACCGAGGACGCGTTCTTAGCCCTTGAGAGCGTGCCAGACGCGCTGCCAGTCCCTGAGGCTGGTGTCTGGAGAGAGCCTCCCCGGGAGGCAGCAGCTGCCGCAGGCTGGAGCCGCCTGCGTTTATTGGCTGTAGGAGCGAAGTGCTGTCTCATAGCAGGGAAGGCACATCAAACCCGCTGCTGCCACTCGGTCTGTCAGGCTGGAAGTACTTCACCGAGCCCCAGAAAGCTGCTCGCTGGCCTGGGGAGGGGCTTTTGCAGGAAACTGGCTCTAAGCACTTCCAGTGCTGGCATCCCGGCTGTGTTTCTCGAGGCAGCGTTTCCCCTTCTTCACAGCATCCCAGGCGGCCGCTCGCATCGAGACCTACGCGTGCCTCCCTCCGCAGAGGCAAGGAGGGGTTGAGGCAGCGAGGCAGGACTGCCCTTGGTGGCATCCTTTATCTTCCCAGCTCCTAAAGGAGCACAAGCAAACGGGGTCTTGTTCCAGTTCTTGCCTGGAGAACTGGTGACAGCAGCACCCGAGCAGATCTGCGTGTGGATTTTGTGTCTCCCTGGCCGGTGTTTTGCCTGTGCGCCGGCTGCTTGGTCTGGCTGGCCAGTCTGCCCTATATTGGGTTAGTCTCAGCCTCCCTATGTGGGACAGGCGGACTTTCCCACTGGGAAATCATCCCCAAACCAGTCTGTGAACGCGAAGCTTGCCAGGGTAACGATGCACTGCAGGAGCTTTCTGTCCTGCTCCCCTGAGCTGAGTGTGGGCCTCTATGGGCTCTAGCCCAGGTGGGAGCAGTGCTTGGGGTCAGCTTTAGACTCTTTTTGTTCTGCTCACATCCCTGTAGACAGAAGGGGCTCGATCCTTCAGAGATCTGCAGCCTTGGAGCAGGAAGCGTGGATGTGCTGATCATCTGTAGCTGCTTAAAATCTGCTGGGCTAGAGCTGCAGGCAGGCTGGTGTGCGCTGCCTGGCAGAGAGCTGGAGCCGCTCTCAAGTCTGCAAGGCAAAAGCCCATCATCTCCTGAAGGGGGATGTCTTGAAAGAAGAGACCCGTTGTACAGGAAGAAGCGCGGCTGTTTCCATGGACTCCTGGCCTTTCCTGGTAGCAACAGGAGGGACCTGTAAGCTGCTCCCACAGGAACGGCTATTTGCAGACAGTCTTCAAAATGCTGCATACGTGGTGGCAGGTACCTGAGAAACCAAGTCCTCCAGAGCTGGCTGGTTTGGGCAGAAGGAAGCAAGAAGCACCCCGCTTTCCGTGGGGTAATCCAGGCTCAGTGCTGGCCCGTGCCATGGCCGCAGAGGAGGTCGGTGAGTGTTACTGATCAGTCTGAGGCAGCTGTTGCTAATGAGCACAGTGCAGCAGTTGCTGCCCTTCCTGCAGGGCTGGAGGTGCTTGCTCAGAGCGCGCAGCTGCAGAGCTCGAGGAAGACCCTGGAGGGACGGGATCTGGGTGAGGAAGTCTCCAGGGTATCTGTTCTCTGTTTAATTTGCTGCTGGGCTAAGCTGTGCTGCAGCATGGCACCACGTCCCTGCTCCCAGGCAGGGCCACAGCTTGGCGCTTCCCCTGTGCCCCTCTGCTTGTCCGGGTGTCCCCCTGCTGCGTTTTGGGACAAGTGGCTTCAGCAGATAGTTTCTACCTAGGTGTGCCCTGTAGCTGCAGGAACTCACGGCTGTGTAACGCTGTGCTCCGGGCTGTATGAAACGTCGTGTTTTGTGCTAGAGGAGGTTCTCTGAGAAGATAACTCCAGGTTATCGGGTGCCACCAAATTGTCCAGGAAGGACTTTTTTCTACTCCCTAGTGATGGGGGAGCCTATCTGGAAGGACTCAAATTGATCTTCTGGCCTGCTGGCCTCCGACCTGCGTGTGACTCGGGCAGTGCGGTAACCAGAGACTTGGTGGCAGTGATCCTGGGTCCTGTTTCTCAGCATCTTTTCTCTTTAGAAGAGAACGGGCTGCTGTTGAGGGCTTGCTGGTGGAGTGCACTTGGTTGCAGTGCCTCATACGTGGAGATTAATAACGCGGTAAGGGAGGATATCTAGTTTTCTGAGCAGGAGCTGGCTTGACTCGCATGGTCTCCTGTGTGGCAGCTGTACTTCAGCCGTACCTGCGCGATGGCCTTGCTGAAAGCTTGCCCCGTGCCCTTGTGGCTCCTGCAGGGCTTCTCTGAGGACGTACTTGGTGCGGATGCTTAATGGGCACTTGTTTCTTGAGGACGTCTCGGTAAGGGCTGCTCACGCTCCACGGGCTGATTTTTCAGCTGCTGGCCATGCTGCGGAGCAGAAAGCCCAGAGCACTTGGTAGCAGCTCATGCGGCGGCAGTACTTGATCCTTAACAGAGTAAAATAGATATCAAATAAGTAAAACAAGTATCAAAACTCCAAGTCTGCAATTGGTTTCTAATGGAAGCTGCTCTTAATCCAGCTCTTAGATCTTCCATTTGAGCAGCCCCCTCTAACCAGATTTATTTTTATTTGCGCTGAAGCTGTAAAACAGAAGATGCAAATAGATGAGCGACTTGGAGAGGAACCCACCCAGCATCTCTGCCCGCATCCAGCGAGAGCCGAAGTGGGTCAGGGCAGCCTCCCGTCTTGTGCTGGAGATGGCTTGCAGGAGCAGGCACGCTCCACCAAAACTCCTTTCCCTTGATTTCTCCTCAAGGGAAGGACGTTTCACTGCGGTCTCCAGAGCATCCCGAGGGGCTGTCCCTGCTCCTGGCCCCCGAGCCTGCGGAGGTAACAGCGGACGAGCGTGGGTGCAAGGAAGGCACAGACTTCTCAAGCATCTGATCGTTGGTGGAGGTGTGGTGGAGAAAATGCTCCAGCACTGGCAGATCTCCACCCTTCATAGACGCGCCGTCTGTTGCTTCATTGCCTGGTGACGCCGGTGTGTACAAATACATGGGGTCTGTGGAGCTTCCCTATAAGCTTTTGACGCAGGTTGTAGTTCGGAGCGCGTGCCTCTCGGCTAGCTGCTGAAATGAGCCCTAACAAGCGTGTCCCCTCCCGAGGAGAGCATCAGAGCTGCTCTTTGGTGGCTCTGAGCCGCCCTAGGCGACTAGCAGCTTAGTCTTTTTTTCCACGGTGATTGATATCGGAGGTGGTGGCGGGGTGTTTCAGATGTGCGCAAGCTCTGGCCTGGGGTAAAATTCATCCCCAAAATTGTTGTCTATCAAATGAGAGATGGAGCTGGGTAGGCTTTCTTCCAACCCCTGTGCCACTAGATGTCTAAGCGGTGGCGGGGATGCTTACATGCTGGGCAGAGCAGGCGTGAAAGCCTCTGTCTGCTGCAGCATCATCGGTGGCAATACAGTAGCTCTCTAGAAGAGGTCCCGAATGCGTTTTTGGCTCCGTGCCTTCGTTTCAAAACCCCACGGCGCGTGCGGGGCTGAGTGCGCCCACTTGGAGCCGCATGGGGAACTGCTGGAGGGCGGCTGGTCTGAACCTGCCTGACCGTGGGCTCGGGACACATCGGCTTCTCCAAGCCCCTGCGTGGGGAACGGGACAGGCTGGGAAAAGCAGCGTAGCCCAAGGGGGCTGAAGAAATGAATTCTTTAAACAGGCCGGTGAGGAGCACCCTGGGCTCTGAATAAATGGCCTCGGGCTGGGGACGGGGCCGTGCCCGGCTGCTGGGCAGGGCATCTCGTGCTCAGCACCTCACGTCTGCCTCGCTGAGCTCTTCTGTCGTGCACGGTCCCTTAGGCGCTGGCAAAACAGCTGAATCACAGGTGCCGGCTGTGCTGCTGCCAGCTCAGAGGCTGCTCTCGGGCACAGCAGCCGCCATCCGCTGGAGACGGCTGCGGAGAAATGCCCGGCTCCCTCGCTGCGTGCCGTTCCTCAAAGAGGATTGCGTTTGGGACGGCAGCCTGTCCTTTAGCCGCTCTCCCTTTGCCCAGAGGGGTTTTGCCAGCACGCTGCTCCCCCATCATCCTCCGCAGAACTTTCCTTTTCCTAAAGCTGGTATCCGGATCGACTCGACACCCCACAAACTGAGATACAGCTGAGCAGCGAAAATGAGTCAGCCTCAGCCTTGTTATCACAGAAACTAACACATGCTGCAGAGTTTGCACCCTGGACGCTGCAGCAGATAATTGAGAGGAGTTTGGTACTTAAATATAGAAGTGTTTGTTCTCGAGGCTTGCAAAACTGAAGCTTGTTGTGCGGAATTTGACCTGAATATGTTGGCTTTTGAATATCTCTGGGACTGATGCATGTTAAGCCTTGCTGTATTTCAGTGTCCTGATCTCTTAAAAGATGAATGTGGCTGTGGCAGTCTGCTTAGTGAATGAAATTACCTGCGCGCTTCGAAAATCCTGAATCATGTTTTAGCTGTCCTTACTGATCTTACATCTACCTCGGGCATCCATTTTCCCCTCCCAGAAACATCGTGGTAAATGCCCTGCCTCAAGCAGCGGTTCAGCTTGCTGTCAGCCAGGTCCTGCTCGCTCGGAGCAGGAGGAGGACCTGTGCTCTCAAACGTTAATGCAATAAGCCTCTGTTCCTGGTTCTGCTGCTGTTTCCATTTTTCAGGGCACGCTGGGGAAGTGACTTACCACGTTGGTGCCAGAACCAAGAATAGACCTCAGGTGTCCTGACTCTAATTCTGCGGTTCAGCTGTGGGATCACGCTGCCTTTTTTTTTATTCCCCTGCCCCCTTCTTAGCAAACCAGAAATAGCTGCCTGAGTATCCTCAGTTCTTCTTTGTCCCAAATGAAGAATCCGTCAGGGCAGAGGTTCCTCTGCAGTAGTTCAGAAACAAAAAGGGCTCTGCGATGGTTCTCGTTTAGACAGTGGTTACTGCTGGCAAAGTGGATGCTTGATCACACCTGCAGGTTTGGGCGCTGCTTTCCTTGAATGTTGGCGGTTGCTTTGAGATGACTGAGACTTCTTTTGCGCTGTGCAGCTGACTTCAGGTAGCTCTTCTCATAACGGCAATGACTTTTCCCCATTTGGGTTGATGGGAGCGTAATGGGACGAGGAGGATTCCAGCAAGACCTCAGGAGGCCTTCAAGCTGCTGCTCAGATCAGTGGTGCTGGGTCTTGCTCAGGTGAGCTCTGAACATGTAAGGCTGCAGATCTCTCTCTGCCTCTCTGGGCACTGTCCCATTGCTGCTCCACTTAGGAGGAAGGATTTTCTTTGCCGTCAGCGTTTCCTTGCAGATTTTACCTGTTTCTCCGTGCACCTGTAAGAGCCTGGGTGTCTGGCACCCCCAGGCAGCGCAAGGTCCCGCGGATGCAGGCAAGAAGTGCCGAAACCTCACTTGAGGTTGGTCTGGAGCACGGATCCGCCCTTCCCCGTGCTGAGCAGGCCGTGTTTGAAGCAGCTCGGTGCTTTGTGTGTGACGGAGGGGGGGAAACTCACCCTGGCAGCCTGTCTGGCTGTGTCGCTGCTGTAACTAGAGACGTTGGCTGTAGCTGTAGGAGGTGGTTAAGGTGCCCGTTTGCCTTTCAGACATGCAAATGTTTCTCATGCCACGAAGTTGCTTCGTGTCTGTAGGAGGTGCTGCTTTTTGGCTGACTAAAACATTCAGCCTGCTCCCACCCCACACGGGTAGAGTCTGGCCGGGCGGTAAAAACTGCAGACGAGCTGTTTTTCTGGAACTGCAGCAGGCTATTGTTTGGGACATCAGCCTTTTTTTTTTTTTCCCCTCTACAAGCTTATTTGACGAATGACAAAGAAACTGCACTGTGTTCAGTCTCCAGGGCCTCGGTCACGCTGCTTCCCTCCTCCGCCGCCGTGCCCCAAATGTGCATGCGGCTCTGCAGCCTCTGGGCACGGCAGGTGTCGCCGAGTGGAGGCAGAAGTGCTGTGGCTCTGAAAAACATCTCCTCGGCCCTGCTTGTCCTGGTACGAGTTTTCCTATTGATCTCTTCACTCCTGCCTCCACCAGGGGACCAGGGCAGAGGGGCAGGCTTGCAATGGGAGTAGTGTTTGGAGGTTGAAGCGTCCCTTTCTCTAACCTTGCTGGTGGTGCCAGCCAGCAGAGGCGACCATCGCGGCGTTGTTGACCTGCTCGTACAAGTCCTGGTCCCTTCTAAACAGGCTTCCTCCAGCCCTGCAGCGAGCTTTCAAAGGCTGAAATATGTATTCAGAGCACGACTTCAAAAAGTGGGTGCCTGCGCTCATCTAGCACTCGGTGCCGCTGCCAAAAGCGGTGTCTCGCTGCATGCGCATTAAGCACGCAGGTGCCAGACGTTGCCTGTAATGCAGGAATTGGGGGCCTGGCACGCCGCTCGGCTCAACGGGACTTTCGTGTGCGTGCACGCGGCTACCTGGGCTTCCGCGGGGGCCGAGAGCAATGCGTGCCACCCTATGGCAAGCTGCTTCTGCGGGGAAGCTTCCGCTGGTGCTCCGATGGCGTGGGGAAGAGCGGAGGGATGCGGAGAGGTGCGACGTGAGGAGCCGTAGGCTCCTTCTGCTCGGTGGTCTCCTGCAGCCCAGAGCCGAGGCAGAACTCCTCGAGGACAGCTTAATGGCGCAGGGCTTTTTGTCAACTCGAGTCGCCGGGAAGAAGAATGCAGCGGATGCTCTGTCTCTAGTGGCCTGCTTATCTTCAGGTCTTATTCAAGGCGGTAAAGCGTCATTTGTCACTGGCGTGGCGGTAAGGTGGTTCGTTTGCCCGGAGCCCTTCCCTGAACTGCTGGCGGTGGCGAGCCTGGCTGCGTGGGGCTCAGCTTTACAGCCGTGCCTCCTAGAATAGGCTCGCTCAAAACTGCCGGGAAGGTCTAATCCTAAAGTGGCTGTAAATAATAGCATGCGGGGAAGAAAGCCTGCGTGAGCAGGTGCTGCAGATCGTAGACTTAAAATTTAACTGGGAGAGCAAAAGCTCTTCCGAGACCGGCTTGCTGTTGGGGTGCCTCTCCCAGGGAGCGCATCGCAAACCCCGGCTTGTGCTCGTTGGTGAGCTCGCGTGAAAGGTGGGAGCTCAGCGGCTGGTAAGCAGGGTCGGGGGGTGAATTGGGGTCTGCAGGGATTAGGGGACACATTGCAGCAGCGTTGTCCTGATGGCTTTTTGCTAGGAAAAGCGGGACTGGATCTTCCCATGCTCATTCTCTAGAGAGCGACCTGAGCGCCCGCGATCTGGAAGGGTGCCACGCGGGCATCGAGACTGCTCCACAGAGCTCTTAAATCTGTCAGCGTTTGGCTGACGTGCTCGGAGATGGAGCGCGCTGGCTCCGAATTCAGTCATTAAAGCTGCAGCAGTGAGTCAAAAGTCAGAGCGGAGTTTCTATTAAAAGCTACCGGTTTTGCTGTCCCCTGCAAAGGAGAGTTGGCATGCGCCTCTCTTGCAGCTCCGAGCGGAGACCCGAAAAGTTCCAGAAGCTTTCTGCCACCCGCCGTGCTCTGGGCTGCTGCGTGTGAGCAGGAGGATGGGAATCATATTGACCCTTAAGTTGAGATTTCCCGCATTAAGTGTGAAAACTACTTTAGTTGTTTGCTTTGAACTGCTTAGACTAAGGAAAAAAAATTATCTGATGTCTGCTGCTCCACTTCAGGGTCTCCAGGGATGCTCTTGACACCAGAAACTGCTGATGCATCTTATGCGCTAAAGATGGTTCAAGTCCGTCCTGCAGGCTCCCTGATGGGGAGGGGAGATGGGGCACCATCCCCAGACATTGCTTTTATCGAGTGGCCCGAAAGACTTGGGAGGTTTATTTTAGGTGGGTGGCTTTTTTCGGCGGGGCTCAGCGTGTGACCCTGTGGTCAGGGAGTTTGGGCGCTCCGGGGCGGTGGAGAAACGAGATCTGGTCTCCGGTGCGGATGTTTCCTAGGCTACCTGCAAAGGCTGGCTTCGGGGGATGCAACCTGATCGCTTGGCAGGCGTGAAGGAGCGATGCCGAGCCTGGCTTGCAGCCCTTCCTCCCCGCGTCCCTGCGAGCGGCCGGAGGTGCCGAGACGAGCCCTTGGGGCCGCGGGGGTCTCCCGCGAGCTCAGCGCAGCCGTAGCTGAGCGCTGCCTGCGCGGCTCTGGCAGAAAGCTTCTGGAGTGGGTAGGATCCATCTGCATTAACAGCAGGATGCCAGCGCTTCCAGGACCGGAGGTCGGGAGTGGGTCAGTCGTAGCCAGCTTGGTGGTAGGTGCTAAAACTCGGGTGCCCCCATGCTCTTCAGATGCCCGAGCGGTCGAGCCCTTTAAAGGCCAGCAGCCCTGCTGCTTGCAGACGCTGGTGCCAGCCTTGTTGTTTTTCTAGCTGCAGTGACATCCCAGCAATCCTGGGAGCGAACGCACAAGCTGCGACCGTAGCAAGCCAGCGTGGTGGCGGGGATGAGGGTGCAACAACTGATAACCCCCATAGCACCTCGGGGGGCTGCCCATGAGCCCCCGACCCCTTGCTGGTGCAACCTGGACGGGGTTCTGGTCCCACACCCCTGAAGGCAGCGCTGCAGCCAGGAGAGGTGGTGCGGGACAGCGTTGCCCGCTGGCAGCCCGCGGGGTCGGCGCGGGGCTGCTTGCTGACCGGTGTTGCCAACCCGCCGTGCTCAGTGGAGGAGGGCGTCAGCGCTGGAGCATTTGTCAGCTGTGAGGCTTGGGCCGTGGGATCAGCTGCTTTGCTTTGACTCTTGTACTGTTTAGTGACTAATCAGATTTTTGAGCCTGTTTAACAAATTCAGCTGTCTCCCTTGAACAATACGCTGGCTGTATTTTTAAACGCATCACGTGGCTTCAGAGAAGTCGGCAAACCAGCGTAGTGCGGCTCGCCTGGGCTGGGAGATGCTCTGCCCTGCTCTGCGCTGCGACGCGGAGGGAGCGGTCTCCTCCTTCAGCCGTCTGCGGCAGCTTTCCCTCGGCTTCCTGCCGCTCGCGGGGCTGCTCCGCTGACTGTAAGTACCGCCGAGGTTTCCCCTGCCTGCGGGGTTGGTCCGGCTGTCGCTTGTTTTGGTTTGTGTCGGGGAGAGCCGAGCAGATATTTGAAAAGCTCCCCGTGACCTTACCCTGCAGATGGTCCCTTTCCAAGTCTCCTTTCAGCGCAGCGCTGAGCTGAAACGGGGAAAGGAAGAGGTCTGTGCTTCTGCTGGGGAAACTCGGCGGGGATAAAGCTCTACAAATGCGGGGAGATGCTGTGGATGGAGCCGAGAGCTCCTGCGGACCAGCTCTGCCCCGGGTAGATGCCTCGAGGACCCACCTGTGCCTGGTGGGGTTTTCTGTCGCTGTTCTGAGGCTCCTCACCGCAGTGCGAGGCTAGAGATGCCAGCACGGGCAGGTACATCCCGGCACCTCGCTCTGGGTACCCTCAGCAGCTCCCTGGCACTGGGGTGACGCTGGTGTCTAGCGGCTGTAGCGCACCGAGTGTGGTAGCGTGTTCTGTCTTACTCGTCTGGCTTGGGCAGCGTTTTGGACTGTTATTCCTCTGTACAAGAGCTTCTGAAAAGCTGGGTTAAAACCTTCTGGCTGAGATCAGGTAGGGCTGAGGATATCACGTGGATCCCGAATTTGCTTTGCTGAAAACCAAAAGCTTCAGGGCAGGCCGCCTTGTTTTGCAGCCTCTGAATAATTAAAACCATTTCGGAACGCTTCGCTCTTGTCGTTTGATTTGGGGACGCGTTCAGCTTGCCGAGACTTGCTCCTCTTGAACAGAGCTGGCTGGGGCCGTGCCTGTGTGGGATCCCGTGTGGGTGGCTCAGGCCTCGCTCCTCGCGGCCTGCCCACGGGTGCCACCTCCTGCACCGTCCGTGTGCGGGGCGATGGGCGCTGGCACCTTGTGGGCTGTGCCCAGGAGGAAGGAGGCGTCGTGCTGCGGCGCTGACGGGCTGCGTTTCTCCGTTGCAGTTCTCAGCATGCTGAGTAACCCTCTGGGGAACGTCCTGGGGAAGCCCCCGCTGGGTTTCCTGCCCCTCGACCCCATCGGCTCAGACCTGTCAGAAAAGTTTTCCACGCCGGCGCTGAGGAACTCCCGCCTGGATTCCCGCTCCCTCCTGGACTCGCGCTCCAGCAGCCCCTCGGACTCGGACACCAGCGGGTTCAGCTCGGGCTCCGACCACCTCTCGGACTTGATCGTAAGTTGGGGCCCTCTCCCCACCTTCGGCAGCCTGGCGTTCTGGTTTGTGGGGTCTCTTGCGCTGTGGGAGATGTGTGGGGCTGCAGCCTGCATGCTGGAAAGGAGTGCTGGAGGGAGCTGCTGTGCATGCACTGGTGCAGCAAGGCTCTCCTGCAGCCCAGGGTTTGGAAGAAGGGCTGCTCGTGCAGTCCTCCATCAGCACAGACTAGCAGAATCCTTATTTTTCTTCTAAGTAACGCGTTGATGTCCTGTGCCTGCAGCCCCGATGGGTTAAAGCAGCTCCTGGAGGGGCTGAGTGCTTGAGCTGGCGTGTGGCAGGGCGTCTGCGTCCCGCTTCCACCGGCGAGGTGGCCGAGCTGCTGCCTCCAGCCGGGGCTTCTCGAGAGCTCCCGTCTCTGCCTTTCATTGCCCTTCCCCTTTGACTGCGCTCCTCCATCGCAGGCCTGCTTCTTCCAGAGCAATCCGGGTCTTGTCTCTGAGGGTCAGGTCTTCCCTGGTGAGGCGCTAGCTTTCCTGCCTCTGCCAGACCTCAGGCTCTGCGGAGCATCTCCTCCTGGCGTGGTGCGTGACCTCGTGTGCTACATCCTCCCGCTTGGAAGCTAGGATTTAACGTGGACTTTCTCTTGCAGTCAAGTCTTCGCATCTCCCCGCCTCTGCCCTTCCTGCCTCTCAGTGGGGTGTCAAGAGACCCCCTCAAGATGGGAGTGGGATCACGAATGGATCAAGATCAAGCTGCCCTGGCTGCAGTAACTTCTCCCCCAGCCAGTGCATCGAAAAGATGGCCTGGAGCTTCTGCGTGGCCTTCCTGGGATCTCCTGGACTCTCCAGAAGACCCCTTCAGTATCGAAAGAGAAGCCAGGCTGCATAGGCAAGCAGCAGGTAAGTCGGGTGGTGGGTTTGGTGCCTGGTGGGAGGGGACCGGGTGGCCTGGCCCTGAGCTTGCAGCTTCTCCGGTTCTGGGTCCACCTGCTGGCAGAAAAACAGGCAGGCTGTTTGGGCAGCTGCCTCTTGCTGCTGCTGCAGCTCTGCTGAACGGGTGGCTGTGGGGATGCGGTCCTGTTCTGAGCGCTGCTTGTGCTTGTCCAAGCTGTGAACGAAGCGACCTGCACCTGGAGCGGGCAGCTGCCTCCCCGAAACTACAAGAACCCTGTCTACTCCTGCAAAGTGTTCCTCGGGGGAGTCCCGTGGGACATCACGGAAGGTGAGCAGCCCACGGCCGCACGCTCGGGCCTTGGGTTTTGGCATCAGGTGGGCTCCAATCCTCCCCAGGGCACTGCTGCCGGCTCCCCCGCAGCTTGGGGGTAGGCAGGGAGCTGAAGCTCTGCAAAAAGAGCCGTGACTCCCATCACGCAGCGGTGTTACGCTGTCGGGGCCTCCGGGAGAGCCCTGCGAGGAGGTGGCTGCAGGGTGAAGCCACTTGCGGGGCACTGACTTCTCTCCTTCCCTGTGTAGCTGGACTCATCAACACCTTCCGTGTGTTTGGCTCACTGAGTGTGGAGTGGCCCGGTAAGGATGGCAAACACCCACGCTGCCCTCCCAAAGGTAATATGCCCAAAGGTAATAGCGACACGGTAGGGTTACTTTTTTCCCATGCTATGTTACAGCACGGATGCTGGGATGGTACGGCTGCATGCTGGTGACTGGATGGTACAGAGCACCCTAGGGTAAATGTCCCGCTCTCACTTGGGTCAGCACCAGGGTCGCAGAGCACTGTCACCTCTCACCTGTCCCTAGCGGGGCTGGGCGGAAGCGTTGGGGTGGAAAACCCCTGTTTGGTGCTTCTGGAGCCCAGCGTGGGGCCGCCCTGCTCTGGTGGTGGCCGCTGGTCTCCTCTGCCGGGGCAGGCACCCGAGGCACATGTGCCCTTGGCATAAAGCACCCAGTGAATACAGATGTGTGTTTGCAGCAAGCTGCAGGCACCAGTGAGTTGAACGGTCCCTGTGGCTTAATCCTGTCTGAAGTATTGGGCTGATGTGTAAGCAGTAATGAGTTACAGCGTTAACGAACGCGGTGACTGGTTTGTAGCCGTGGCGGTGCCTAATGGCCTCGCTCGGCCACTGAAGCAATGCGACAACGGAGTGCTGGCGCTGACGGCGATGTAAAGCTCTGCGCGGATGTTTCTGGGCTGAGGCATCCGACGTGTGAAGCCAAGTCTGCTCTCCCGCAGCCCGTGCTGTGGCCACTTGCCGCATCTGGATGCGGCTGCGCACGTGGGAGGCGGTGGCCCAGATGTCCCTGAGCGTGGGCGACTTCTCCTGATGGAGAGGGGCAGCCCCGTGCTGCAGTGAGTCCGGGCTCTTCCCCAGCTCCGTGTGTCGCCAGCGGATCTTGAATGCAGCGCTTGAGCGGGAGTAACGCTGCCTTCCCAGGGAGGGGCTGGGGATTGCAAGGGAGATGCCGTGCAGATAACTCTGGGTGCTACCTGAGAGTGGTTTTGAAGGTGTTTGCAGCCTGGGGTGGTCTCCTTCCCCTCCACCGCAGTTCTAAGAGCTGTTCCTCTCCCTTCACCTCTAAAGGATACGTTTACCTGGTGTTTGAGTCGGAGAAATCCGTGCGGGCTCTGCTCCAGGCGTGCTCCCAGGACCTGCTGAGCCCTGACGGGCTCAGCGAATACTACTTCAAGATGTCCAGCCGCAGGATGCGCTGCAAAGAGGTGAGCAGGCCCATCGGGTCCCCCCAGTTCTGCGTACCTTTGGTTGCAGCGGCGCTCTCGTCCCTTTGGTTCTTTATTAGACCTTGCCTGCTTGCGGAACGGATGGCTCGCGTGCTTCCTGCAGGCAGATATTTTGGATCCACAGCTTAGCTGCAGCTGCTGCCCGGCACAGCCTGGCTGGCTGACCCGTGCCTGGCGGTGGAGGCGCTGCGGCTGCCAGAGGCTCGGACTGGCACGCCAGCGAGCGGGGCCGTAGCGGTAGAGCAGGTACAGCCGCACGAGTTTGTAGAGGTAAAGAATTGAGATTCAGGTCTTATCTAGACAGGCGCAAACTAATTGTGCTCCAGACAGTTCTCCTGGTGTCTGGCTATTGGCAGCACTTTCGTGCCTGGTGATTTAGCTCTGGCAGAAGTTTCTCCTCTTCAGAGCCCTGTATCAGCTGTCTAGCAGATGGAAGCTCCTGTTGAAATTGGCAGTGGGTGGGTTGTTCCATCGATCCTTCCAACAATAGGCTTCTGTGCGGGGAGGCATCTGACTGGGCTGTAAACATAGGTGCAGGCAGTAGGTAAAATCGGTCACGCATGGATTGCTTCCTGGCTGCCAGCCCCAGCGGACTGGTGTTTTGGATTCCAGTTTGGCTGAAACGGAGCAGTGCGCTGTGTTTGAGCAGGCCCCAGCTCTCTTGAGGTGTCTGGAGCTCCGGAGCTCTTGTGCCCTGGATGTGGACCTTAAGCAGCAATAATTAAAGGGGCATTTGCAAATTGGGGGTGAAGCCTTTGAGGGTCTGGGGCGGTTCCTGCTGTCATCAGAGGGTGCTGGAGCAGCTCAGCGCGTGGCATCGCAGGCCCTTGGCCGACTGACCTGCTCGTGCGTGGTTTCAGGTGCAGGTGATCCCGTGGGTGCTGGCAGACAGCAACTTCGTGCGCAGCCCGTCGCAGCGGCTGGATCCCAGCAAGACCGTGTTCGTGGGGGCTCTGCACGGGATGCTGAACGCGGAGGCCCTGGCAGCCGTCATGTACGACCTGTTTGGAGGGGTGGTCTACGCTGGCATCGACACGGACAAGCACAAGTACCCCATCGGTAAGTGCTGCGGCCACCAGGGAGCGCTCTGAGGAGATGCCCGGGCTGCAGCAGTGCCCGGTGCTTGGTCCCGTCCCAGGGTGCTGAGCTCTGCAGGACAAGCAGCCAGCAGGACAGACAGCCATCTGCCTCCTGCTCTCTGGCAGCAGATGTCCGGCCAGCTTCTTCCACAGGCGGTGTTCCTCACCTCCTGGCTGTGGGGATGCGGGACAAGCCTCGGGGTGCTGGCAGAGATGATGTGCCTGGGAACTGGAAGGTGCCGGATTATTCCGCAGCAGCTCGAGGTTTTTACTACCTCTTCAAGCATTGCCAAAGGCTTTTCTGCCCCGGTTCAGTGCTCTGCGCAGACAGTCAGCTGCTAATGATCCTTAGGTGCTGCTTGAGCTCTTCTTCCATCCCCAGAGCAGGGACAGCTGTGACTGTTATGCTGTCGGGGCAAACTCAAGCCGGCTGGCTGCTGAACTCAGCACTGCAGTCACTGGTCTGCATGGAAAACCCCCGCAGCAGAACATCGGGAGCAGCTTTCCAGGCTCAAGCCACGGGAAGGCTGCAGCAAGCCGTGCGTTTCGGAAGGGACCGTGAGTCTCCTGTGTGTTGCCAGGCAGGAACAATGTCAGAGTTGGCTAGTGCCGAGCTGTCTGCTGTTCATCGCTGTCCTTGGACAGCTTTCCGGTTTTTCTGGTCAAGGCTGGTGCCCAAGGCCTGGGTTTAGGACGTGCTTGTGGTACTGCTGAAGTGGCTTTTGGGGGACAGTCCCAAGAGATCCCACTAGGAGGCGGAAGCGACCCTCTTAGAGAGGAGGGATCCCCCTGAGCCCAGATGTGATCTCTGTGCCCAGCCTAAGCCCCGGACCAGCTCCAGGCCCTCCAGCCTCCGTCCTGTGATGCTGGGTGGGTGTCAAGGGGAAGGCGTAAACGTGCTCTGGGTGGTGCCTCGCGCTGTGCCCATCACTGCTGCCTTCAGCTCTAGCTGCCAGCACGCAAGAGCGTCGTGTAACAGCCAAGGCTTTTATTACGCTAAGAAAGGAAACTCGTAGGTAAGCTCAGATAGGTTTTTCTGTAGCACAACAAAACTCTGCTGGGAACGAGTGGTGCAGGAGCACTGCTGACTGGCAGCAAAGATGCAAAAATGTAAGACTCCGGGATGAGTGGGAGGCTTAAAATAAAAGCTGCTGAGCTGTCTCGGCACCGGCTTATTTCAGGTGCAGGCACGGAGCTTGCTGCTCCCGCTCCTCCTGTCCTGGCCCCAGAGCTTGTGCAGGCGTGGAAAATCCTTTCTGCTCTCAGCTGCCTGCTGTGCCTGCCTGCTGGAGGAGGCGGGCGAAGCCACGGCGCCGTGGATATGTGGGGCTCCTCGCCTCCCCTGGTTCCTGCCTGAGGTGTAATGCTTGTGGTCTGGCTTCTTCCAGGGTCTGGCCGCGTCACCTTTAACAACCAGCGCAGTTATCTGAAGGCGGTGACAGCTGCGTTTGTGGAAATCAAAACTACCAAGTTTACTAAAAAGGTGAGAGGAGCTGGCGGGACAGGCGTTGCTGGGAGCACCCCAACCCGCACGGCCTGCCCCGCGGCCCTACGAGGGGTGCCGGTGCTCTGTGCCGACAGCCTGGTTCCTTGCGCAGGTTCAGATTGACCCGTACCTGGAGGACTCCATGTGCCAAGTCTGCAGCACTCAGCCTGGCCCTTTCTTCTGCAGAGACCAGGTAATGCGTGCTCCCGGCGCTGCGCTCGCTCCTGGCAGCTGTGCGCAGGCGCTTCCTCGAGGAGGAGGAGGAGCAGGCTCCGCTCTTCGTGGCCGCGGTGCTTGGGGTTCCCCGTTGTCCGGGCTCCCTCGCTGAGCCCTGCTGGGGAGGATGAGGTGTTGAAGCAAGAGCCCTCGCTCTGGAGGAGGCGCAGCCCTCCCGCTGCTCGCTTTCCACCCTGGTCCTGGGGCTGCTCAAAGCCTGGGGGACGCTGGCTGACCTCCGCTCGCTGCAGGCGAAGGAGCTCGGCCAGAGTCCAGCAGCTCCCCGTGGAGTCTCGACGGAGCGGCAGCACGCTCCGCTCCACCTCGCCGGGGAGAGACGGGAGTGGGAGAGCGGCGAGCGCTGGCGGAGCCCTCCGGCGGCATTGCTGGGATTCCCTCCCTCTGCTCCGGCAGCCTCCGGAGAGCCGCCGGGCTGCGAAACCGGGGAGGGGGCTGCGTCCGCCCGCCCTGACCGGTGCGGCATTGCCCTCTGCTCTCCCCGCAGATCTGCTTCAAGTACTTCTGTCGCTCCTGCTGGCACTGGCAGCACTCCATGGAGGTCCTGCGTCACCACCGCCCGCTGATGCGCAACCAGAAGAACAGAGACTCCAGCTAAAGCGGCCGCCGGGGCTCGGGGCCGCCGCGGGCGCAGGAGAAAGTCCTTTTGTTAACCTGCCAAGTGGAGAGCGCACGAGCGTGCCTGCTGGTGCCAGACCCAGGCTGGGAACGCGCTTCCTGAGGACTAATGGGGAAATCTTACATTCACGTTTGCACTTGCTGGTCTTTTTGTTTCTGCACTAATGCACAGTGAATTTTGTCGGGTTTTGTTTGGGGTTTTTGAGGGGGGGAGCGCCCCTCAAGCGATTCTGCAGTTCCCAGACTTTGGTTCCTAGTTTGCTGACGAGAAGCAAAAAGGGCCGCGTGTTGAGAAGGTGTTTATGCAGATGCCTTCACCTAGGTTTTTTATTTATTAAAGGCGCTTTTTTACATTCCTTGCAATACTGATGGTAATAATGCAGGTCTCATTGGCTCCATTTTTTTGCAGTTGCCATACAGTGCCTTTCCATTCATTTAACCCCCATCTGAACGGCATAAACTGAATGTTCAGCTGGCGTTTTTTACTGTAACAACAAGGAGACTTTGCTCTTCATTTAAACCAAATCATATTTCATATTTTACGCTCGAGGGTTTTTACCAGTTCCTTTTTACACTCTTAAACAGTTTTTAAGTCGTTTGAAACGAGAGATTTTTCTTTCCTGGCAGCTTTTAACATTATTGCAATTTGTGTCTGGGGGCTGCTGGTGGAAAGTTGTAAATCGAGGTGTTTGCAACAGAACAGGACAGGATTTTTGGATTTGAAACTGGACCGGATAAACGATCTCTGAGCTGCTGTATATAGTTTTAAATAGTTTGTTGCACTTTTTTAAGTTGCACTTAAGGGGGGTTGATAGAGGTTTTTAATCACAAAGTCACAGGACTTACTTTTCTTTTGTAACTAGCTAAAAAAGGGCTGCGTTTCGGTGGACAGATGAAGGTTCATAGGAGCCCTTTCTCTTAGAGGGGACAAGTACTTTTCCTTTTGTTTAAGAAATGTATGAAGTAACGGTGCAGTCGACTGAAATGCTGCTGGGATTTGAGAACTTTATAGTTTTTTTTTTTTTTTTACTTTCCCCTCTATCGGAAGCTGTGTGCCAAAGAACCAGTGTCATAATTTCTCCCTCTTTCCTGCTGAGCTGATGTTGCATTGTTGCATATCCCAGCTGCTCTTTGTGGGTTTTCGTGAAGCTGTGTGTGAAGTCTCTACCTCATTGTAGTATATGCAGGCAAGACTGCACTCTCCTACAGATGCGTGGAGTAAGCTGTGGTGTAGTTTTTGGCACATAATAAACACGTTGCAGCAAAACCCCGTGTGCTCCCTCCTTGCCGCCCGCGTGCGCCTCGGGGATGTGGTGTTTGGGGTCTCCTCTCCTTGCCTTCGAGCCTGTGGGGCCGCAGCGTCCCTGTGCCTGCCGGCTGTCTTGGTGCATGCTGGAGGTGATCCAGGTGTGCAAACAGTCTTAGGGGTTAATTGGAAATGGGGGGAGGCAGGGTCTGAGGCCAAGCACCACACAGGGTGGGGGGCTCCCTAGAATGCCCCCCTGTTCCACCCCATGGTGGCTAGGGGGGGTGTTGCAGTGGCCCAAACTGGGGCTTGGGGACATGTGTCTGTGCGAGTGCCCGAGGCTGGCTCACTGTGGTGTCCCCCGCCCTCCCCAGCGCCTCTGGGGACAGGGATGAGGGGCCCCGTGGGGGCTGGGGTCCTGCGGGGGGGAAGAGGCTGGAGGCTGGCGGGGCTCTGAGGGCGGGCGTA
>VXAA01001141.1:281771-304643 GCA_013399115.1 Anseranas semipalmata
GGTGTTCACTCTGAAGCCTAATGGTGCCACGTAGTGGTTTTTAGGGGGGGCTCTTTGTTGGCATCTACTGGGCTGGCACCCTCGTATCAGGGCGGCCAGGCTGTGCTCCCAGCGTGTTTCTAGGGGTGTTTGTCCTGTGCTGAGCACGCAGGTCCTCGCTGGATTAGGCTGGGTCCCTGAGAACAATAAGTGGCAGCGCTGGGGAGCAAGTGGGCCCTGGTGCTGGGCTGACTCTCACTAGTGGTGCTGGTGCCTGGGGGTTGCTCCTTCTCTTCTCTTTTAGCTGTGGGGCAGCCAGAAGTCGTGGGGCTACCAGCAAGGAAGGGTTGGGTGCCCCCCAGCTGGGGGCTGGCTAGGGTTGGTTCTTCCCCAGCTGCTTCCTTTAGCGGTGTCCCTGCTGCTTTTGCCTTCTCACCCCCAGATCCTCGAGGACTACCTGCTAGTGGAAGATGTGCCTCTGCTGGAGGAGATGGCTGAGGAGGATGAGGAGCTTGACCTGTACAATGAGATGACATTTGGGTTGGGTAAGGTCAAGGGGAGCCCCAAACTTGGGGTGACCAACCAGTACCTTGGTGGGATGAAGATGGAGGTGGGGGGTGAAGGTGTTCCCCAGCTGGGAAGTGTCCTGTTGCCTAGTGAGGAGCTGAGCAGGGAGCCTGGTGGTATCTGCCTGGGCACTTGTCCCCCCAACATGCTCTGCATTCCCCCCCAAGACCGTGACTCCACCGAGGAAGATGCTGCAAAAACCCTGGTGCCTCTGGAGAGGAACCCTGAGCTGGTGGAGACCAAGGAGGAGCCCCAGGTGGATGAGGGGCAGCCACCGGCAGAGGAGCAGGGAGAGCCCCAGGGTGATGGTGGGATGGAGCCAGAGGCTGAGCAGGTGGGCTCTGAGGAGGAAGAAGAAGAAGAAGAGGAGGAAGAAGAAGAGCTGGGGGCTGAGGAACAGGAGGATGAGGAGGAGCCCAACGACTTGGGAGACCCGGCGGTGATGAGAGCTGTGCAGAGCAAGCCCACGCTGGAGGTGATGCCTGAGTGGGGAGGGAGGGGGACCCAGGACCTGAGCCCCCAACGTCCCCAGTGTCCAAGCAGAGATGCTAACATGGACCCATTGCTCCTTCCTCCATCCCCTCACCATGGGTTGTGCCCCATGGAGGGCAAGGGGTGGTTCTGGGAGGGGACAAGGGCAGACCCCTGGTGCTGTGGCCAAGTGTGTGTCGTTAACTGTCCTCTTTGCTCTCAGAGCCAGGACTCAGCGGTGCTGGACAGCAGGATTGGCTCTGCCTGGGCAGAATTCGGCAAAGAGGACATGGTAAAAATGTCCCCTCCTCGCTGGTGACAGGGGCTGAGCGTCCCCTGCCCCTCTCCTCCCTGTGCTGACCTCTCTCTGTCTTCCAGTTGGTAATGGAGCCCATGGTGTGGGGCTCCTGCCCCAGCAGCATCCCACCCCACCACGTGCTGGAGGTGGGTCCCAGGGGTATCCCCACGTGTCCCCTGTTGTGGCATGCAGACAGGGCAGCGTTCCCATCTCCTGCCACCTCCTCCCACAGGACAGAGCCATCCTGCAGGTCCTGGAGAGGCCCCCTCCTGCTGCCCTTGACTTCCTTGGCTCCCCCGTGCAGAGGGGGTACGCGGGCTCTCCCCGGCTCAAGCGCCCTGACTTCAGAGGGACGTCCCCCAAGTCTTTCCCCCAGCGCTTCCTCCGGCAGGTACGGGCTGTCACAGGGTCTTGCTCACCCCTTTCCCCTGCCCTTCCTGCTCCAGAAGCTGTCCCCAGCTCTGAGATGCCTCTGTCCCCTATGAACCCCACCATCAGGCTGGGATTCGTGGCTGTGACCATGTCACTGGTGCCCAGCTGGTCCCAGAAACGTCTCCTTGTCCCCGCAGCAGCCACCTTTGATGCCGCACTCCACGTGCTCCCCTCGGCCCTTCCCACCAGCCCGCAGAGCCTCTTCTCTCTTTGCTTCCAGCCAGGTAATGCAGCAGGCTACTGGCCACCACTGTCCCCACATGGTGCCGTGACCTGGAAAGAGCCACCTCCAAGCACGGCTCGGCACCTCCCCAAAGCAGCAGCCTTTGCAGCTTGGTCTCACCCTGGGTGCCCACCTCAATCCTTGATGGGGAAGGTGTAGCTATGGCTTCATAAATCTGTTTGTCCTGATGTCCCTGCATTGGGTGCGGTGTTGTGCTTGGTGGCATGTTGGAGCACCATTGACGGACCTGGGGTGCACCGGGCAGCAGCATGACACCAGGGTACCCTCCCTCCAGGAGCCCTTGGAGGTGACAGCAGGGTGTCCTGCCACCTGACCGCTTCTTCTTTCCTTTCCAGTCCCTGGGGTACGCATCTCCAACCCCTTTCAGGCCCCTGTCGCCCAACATCGGCACCCCGCCGCGGCCTCTCGCCATGCACTTCGGCCCAATGTCTCCTTCTCTGGATCCCTCTCTCTTCTTCAGCCCCTCGGCCAGCGGCCAGTTCAACTTCAGGTAGAAGGGATGGCGAGTGAGGCTTCCCATCTGGGCTCAGGGGAGGGGTGCTGCAGCCCCATAAAGAAGCTGGTGGCTCTGTGGGGATGGCTCAAGTGTGGGTGCTGAGCCATGCTTGTGATGGCAAGGAGGCTTTTGGTCTGGGTGAGGTCAGGATGGACAGCAGTGCAATGGGCACGTCACCATCCACCACTGAAAGCCAAAGGAGCTGGTGGCCTTTGTGGCACCGTGCTGAGACCAGACCAGGTGATGTCCCAGGGGGCTGGCAGGGATGTGGCGGAGCCACCACAGTGTCTTCAGCCCTCGCTGTCCCCCTTCACAGCGTGCCCAGCCACCTCACCCAGCTGCACCCCCAGCACCAGCGCATCCTGACCCAGCGGCAGCAGCAAGGCGGGACGGCGCAGAGGTACGGGGGTCCCAGGGGTCTTGGGGGTGCCACAGGGGAGCTCTGGGTGGTCATGGCTTGCTGTGGTCTCCCCCGTGACAGTGTCTCCCCCAAGAAGCTGTGGTCCCCTAAAGCTGACCCTTATGCTGGGCTGATGACCTGCAAGGAGAAGGACTGGGTCGTCAAGGTGGAGATGATCCAGCTACAGAGTGAGAACATGGATGATGACTACTACTACCAGGTGAGCTTCTACCATGGGTCCCATGGGTCACCCAGCTCCCTGGGGCTGTGGCTTCCCACCTCAGGGAGCTGGAGGGTGCTGGGGCTTGGGGTGCTGAGCCTTATCCAGCAATGGGCTTGGCATGGGGGATAAAAAGGCTTGGATGGTCCCAAGCTGTCCTCCCGGCTCCCATGCAGACCTACTACCACCGGCTGGAGCGCAAGCAGGCAGAAGAAGAGCTGCTGGGTGGGCGCAACAAGCAGGAGCCCCCCAAGCTGGTGACGCCATTCATCCAGAAAGTAGAGACCTACAACTCTGGTGAGGGGCCGTGGTGGTGGCTGGGATGGGGCGTGGGACGTGGGTCGCAGTCTCACTGTGTCCCCCACTCTCTTCCAGTGGTGCGCATTGCTGGCTCGCTGGGCCAGGTCGCTGTGTCCACCTGCTACAGCCCCCGCCGAGCTATTGATGCTGTGCACCATGCCCTGGTGGAGGAGGTAGGTGAGGGGACACCAGGCTCCAAGCCTTCTTCCAGGTCTTGGAGCAATTTAGCTGCAGCGTGGGTGTTACCTTGGCTCTGGGCATGGGATGGGGCGCACAGTTGGACTGGGTGACACCTTGGTGGCATCAGCAGGGTGGGATGGGGCAGCTGGAGGTGGCCGTGGCTTCCGTGTGGGGTCGGTCTTTGTCCTGAAGCCAATTTGATCCCCAGGGAGCAGCTGGCCCAGTGCTCTGCCGGCGGCGGTGTCTGGTGCTGGCTGTAACTGTGCCTTCCTTTCTCCCCTCCTGAAGGCTGCGGGGAGCCACCGGCTTCGAGCGCTGCACAGGATCGAGAGGGTGAGTGGCCATGGTCCCAATTTCGTGGCATGGTGGGATGGAGCAGGGGCTTGGGTCTTGTCCAAGGAGCTCCGTGGGGAATATCTGCCCGAATGAGGGTCCTGGACATCCAGAGGATGTTCCAAGCTGGCACCTTATCCCATGCCATTTCTCCAGCTCTTCCTGCAGCTGCTGGAGGTGGAGGAGATGCAGCGGAAGATGTCCCTGGCCCCGGAGGAGCAGCAGCAGCCTGGCAGCCATGAGCAGAAGAGCCAGGAAGCAGGGCGTATCTACCAGGCCCTGAGAATCAGAGCTTGTAGCAGCGAGGAGTGAGTTTGTGCTGCGGTGTGGTGGGGGTGGGCAGCGTGTCCTGGTACTAGCTGAGCTCCCACAGTCATAGGTGATGGGATCTCATCCTCCATGTGTCATCACAGTCTGTAGTGACCCTGCCTACAAGCCTTGTCCTCCACTGGAGCTATGCAGGAGTGAGGGAGATGATGCTGGTTCCTCGCCCAGATGGGCAGAGGAGCCTCAGGTCCCTCAGGGTCTGTGCCAATGGAGCCTTTGTCCCCAGGGAGGCAGAGGATGAGTTCCTGCAGGTCCTGTGTGTGCGGAAGGGCAAGAAGCTCACAGCACGGCTGCTGCCCCACCTGGCCCCAGAGCAAGCAGAGAAGATCCTGCTGACCGTTACCCACCACCTGCCCTTCCTCATGAAGAAGGACGCATTGGATGAGGCGAGCACCTCTAGCTGGGGCAGGAGGGTGCTGGGCTGCATCTTCCCCTGTCCCCCTTCCTGGGGGCATCCATCTTGCTGGGTCCCAGCAAGGTTGGGAAGATGGTGGGGTCAACATGGGAAGAGGCTTCTGTGAAGGGCAGGCTCAGGGCTTTGCTTCTGCCCTTGTGGGGAGGAGGAGAAAGGTCTCCAGGAGGAATTAAAGCAGTCCTGGTGGCCATATAGCCCTGGGATGTGCAATGTTGGCTCCTGCATCACCCCTAAATCCTGAAGGTGGGGTGCAGATATTGGGATGGGGCTGTAGCCATGGTGGGTCAAGCGGTCTCAGATCCCTGCTCTCCCCTCTGCCCTGCCCAGTCTCTCCCCCTGCTCTACAGCCCTTTGAATGAGGTGGTGGGCAGGATGACCTTCAGCAGGCTCATCGAGGTCCTGCAGGAGATGACCAGGCCCCTGCCCGAGTCTGCTGAGCTCCCGCTTGCCATGGCATTGAAGAATCAGGTATGTTGGGCATCCCCAGTGTGCAAGGGGCACCACGGATGGACAGACAGCTGTGATGCTTCTCCTGGTGCTTCCCCACAGTTTGGTATCTCCTTGCTCTACTCCCTGCTGAGCCATGGCGAGGGGCTGCTGTCTTCTGAGACACCACTGGAGCCACGTGACAGGGACTTCGAGACATGGTGAGGGGATGGGGCCACGTGAGCAGGGCTGGGACTGGCTGGCCAACGGGGCGCTCACTGTCCCCTCGGTGTCCCCAGGACGGACACAGTGTTCCTGGTCGCTCGGGAACTGTCGCAAGTGCCCAAGGCCTCACTGGTGGAGCCGCTCTTCTTGCCCAGCAACCTCCTCTCGCTCTTCTGCCGCTACCTGGACAAGCAGACTGTCCACCACCTGGAGGCCAAGATGGAGTGAGTACCACCCGGCACTGCCCAGTGCCCACCTTCTCTTTTGGATGGAGAGAGGGGACCTGGTGGGGACCATGTCCCTGGGAGAGGAGTGGTGGATGGTGCTGGGGGCTCTCACAAGTCTCCAAACCTCCACTGTGCTAGAGGACACAAGTCCATGTAGACCAGTTTGCCCCCATGACGGTGTGACAACCTGATGCTTCAACCTTGCTTCTTCCCCACAGGTGCTCCCCGCTGCCATCGGAGGCTGCCATGCCATGCTAAGCTCCAAGAGCGGGGCAGGGCCCGATGCAAGGACTTTGAGTTCTGAAGCAACCACAACCCGGGTGCGGGGCACTTTGGGTGAGCCGTGCACTGGCAGGGGACACGGGTAACTTATTTCGGCCTCACGCCCTGCAGCAGTGCGTGGCGGGTGCTGAGGCCGGTCTGCACAGGGGCGCTGGGAGCACCTACAGGGGGTGAGTTTGTGTACAGCACTTGGAATAAAATAAAAAGGTGATTAACAAGCGCCTGCGGCTCCTGTGGGCAGCCTCTGAACACATGGCTGGGGACAAAGCACCTCTTTCTGCTGAGGTCTTAGTCTGAAGGCTTGCAGACATGGTTGTGATGGAGCACCATGAAGTTACTGCATCTTCCTTGAGCTATTTTAATTGACCATGACTGCTACAAGCTTACCCTCAGGTCTGCATCTAGGGGTGAGGGGGTGCCTAGATACATCTGGTCTTAGTGTAGAAATCTTTGTGGTTCCTGCCTGGCTTCCAGCTGTATGGTGGGATTTCTCCTAATCCTATGGGAGATTTGCTCTTCTCATACAAATGGATAACTGGGGCATCCAAAATAGTTTAGGACACCTATGCTTAAGCATCTGTCTGTGGCACACACAGAGGTCTAAACTTGACACCCAAAGCCTGCCGTATATTCAAAAGAGGTTTTTACCATAAAGTTGTCTCATCCTCAGGCTGGTAGCAATTGTTTATGTCCAAGCTCCAATCCCCTGTAAATTAGGGTAGATTAATCTATTCCTTCAAACTGATCTCCTCCAGTGCCCACCCTGGATGGTGACCCTTATATTGAGCCCTGTTATCTACAGCCTCAGAATAAAGTGTAAAATGAGAATGAGGCATTGAACCCCAAATCCCTGGTCTGCTGAACAGCCACCAACTCATCTGTCACTTCAAAAGGGTAACACTGGCAGGTTGTCATCAGGGCACAGGAAGAGGGTCAAGAGAAGTCAGATACTCAGAAAATAAAACTAGCAAGATGAACAAATGTGGAAAAGCATCAGCTTTAAAGTTCTGATAATGTCCCTACACAATCTTTATGGCTTTGCAGGAAGAAAGGAGGATACCAGTGAGGCCTTCAAGATAAGGATAAGAGATGTTATGTTTTTTGGTTTGCAGAGGAGCAGAGTGCAGCCCAAGCACCAGCATTCCTCTCCTCACGGCAAGTGGGGATGGGAGGAGAAAAGGGACACGGGACACTTGCAGTCAAATGTGACACCAAATGTTCGTATGCAGGAGGGTGCAGAAAACTGTCAAAGCTATGGGCCTCTTGCCTGGCTCTGCTTTACCTACTGCCTCTTACTCCTGGTACTGCCCCAAAAGAGCCACCACCTCCATGGGCTGGTGGTGGCACCCACCATCGTGAGTCACCATGAGCAGCTGGACAAAGGGGGGTTGCTGTCCTGGGGATATGGGACCTATCCTGGGATGTCTTGGAGATGAGTGCTCATCTCCAAGGTTGGGAAGCAGCCTGGAGGTGGGTGCCCTTTGCTGGGGCAGAGGATGGACCCCCCAAAGCACCCACCAAGGGGTGGGCTGGGAGCAAGGGGGTTCCACTGGTGGTAAGGGGTGAGGAGCTGTTGGGTAAGGTGAGACATGGCCAGGTAGCTGTCTCGGTCAGGGTGTTGACAGGATGGCAGCCACCTCAGTTGTGGTGTTGAGGGGACCATGGCCGTGTTGGTCAGGGTGTTGAGGGGACGGTGGCCATCTTGGTAGGAGCATCGAGGGGACCGCAGCCACCTTGGCTGGGACACCGCAGCATCTGGGTCAGTGCACGGAGGGCATAGCGGCCATCTCGTTTGGGGAACTGGGTCTCAGTTGGGTCCCCTCCGTCGAGGGAACCACGACCACCTCGGTGGGGGCATTGAGGGGACCGTGGCCACCTCGGCCAGGGTGGCGGGGACGCCGCGGCTCCCCTTCAGCTCTACAAGCCGAGGCTGATCGTGTCGTCCCCTGTGGGACCTGACACCGCGCTCGGGCTTTTCCCAGCCTGCTCCAGCAGGCAAGGCAGGGATCTCCCCCGAAGCCGTCACCCGCGCGCGGTTTCCCAGCCCTGGTATTTGCCCCGGGCACAGCTCTTGCTCCGTTCCCTCGAGTGGCCGCCACGAGGGAACGGAGCTGCCTCAGCGCTGTTTCTGATGAAGCTCCTGGCTTGGTGCTGCTGTGATGTCCTGGAGCCATGCTCCTTCAGCTGCCTTCTTGCTGGGATCCTGTTGCTGCTGATGGCTTTGCAGCAGAGGAGGAGGCAGGTTTGGGACGCCCTGTGTCTGCTTGCGAGGGTGAAACTCTCCTAATCGGTCTGGGCAGAACAGAGCAGGCCCATGTTTTGAAAATAACATGGGAAAGCGCAGCCCTGGCTTGGCAGCAAGTGTCTGAAAATGCTGGGGCCTCTTGCCAGGTCATGGTGATGGTCTTGAGCTTCTCGGGACCATTCTTCACTGAAGAACTGAAGGATGCCTGTGGCTCGTTGCTTTGTGGTGGAGGCAGCCTACTAGAACAGCCAAGCGTTGGCCACCACAGGCTTTCGTGCAAATCAGGTGGCTCTTAGCAGAAACTGAAGTCTGTTAAGCTAAAGCCGCTTATCAAGCGCTTAATGTTGTTGTTGAAGCAACTGTCATAACTAATACTTGGCTCTTCTGCGTGCCTTGGTGGCTTTGCTTGTCTCTCTGCCCTTGAGTGTTAGCAAAACACTCCCTGCGCAGCAGGGGAGCCGTGCTGCAAGGCAGAGCTGCGGGCATTGGGGTGGCGTGGCGGTGCCCAGCCATAACGCGGGAGGCAGCGAGGAAGTGTTTGGGGCCAGCGTGTTTAGAACCGGAGCCGGAACTCGTCTCTCCGTGAAGCTTCAATCCCTGCTGACCACGGTCCTCTCTAGGGATGGGTCGGAGCTGTCAGCTCCGAGAATAACAGGGCGGTGTTGGAGGTGGTGGGCGTTGTGTCGTGGGATGCCCTGAACGAGGCTGCAGCTCTTCCGTAGCAGCAGACGGAGAAGTGGGAACAGGGCGCGACGCTTTTGTACGCGTAGAAACCAAGGCAAACGCAGAACCTGGTCGCAGCAGGAAGCTGATAGCCCTTTTCCGCACGATAGCTGCGAGGCTCGTCAGGGAAACTTCGGTGCCCACCTGACCTTGTCCACGGGGAGCTTCTTCCCAGCTTGAAGAGCCCCTGCAGAGGATCTGCGTGACACCACCACGCACCTAATGTGTGTCGCTGGAGGAGGGCGTGCGAACCGGGAAGCAAATCGCCGCTGGTCCCTGCCGCCAGCAGCAAAAGCTTGGCTTTCCCGTGGGACCTGCTGCTGGCACGCTCGAGGTTACTGTGCACGAGGCTCCCGGGAGCTGCCCACCCGCCTCGAGGTGGTGCCGCTGCCGGGGTGCAAATAGCACTGCCGCGGCTGTTGCGAACTGTTGCAACGTGTGTACTCAGCAGGGATTGCAAAGCTGGAAGGCAAGCTGCCTGCTGGGTTCGTGGTGGTGACCCTGTGTGGCCAGGAAGGCGGGGTGTTTGGTCCCCCACCCTCCGTTGCTCCGTGTAAATGACCTCTTGTTTGTGTCCTTGTAATTCTTTTACAGAGCAACCCCCCGGCACCAAAAAGGGAATCGCTTCTCCCCGTGAGCAGCAGCTCCAAAGAGAACGGGGTTCGCGTAGAGCAAGATGATCAAGACTTATTTGCAGGTGAGTCTGTTATCTCCTGAGCATTTCCTGGGGCTTTCTGAGCTCTAAGCCTGGAGTCATCTGCGTTCTCGCCATGACCTGCGTGTGGCTACACTGTGCTTATTGAGGACTCTCACTGGTCCTTATCTCTGAAGCTTGTGTTCCAGTCTAGTGAGCGCTAGTGGTGTTTTTGGGAAGGTCCGTGTAGCCTCCTCCAGGTCTCGAGCTTAATCGTGCGGCAGGGTTAACTGTTTGGAAGCTGAAGAGGCCTGAAAATGGGGTTCACTTGAGTTTTGTTAAACTGTAAGGCAGAGTGTTCTCCCAGAGTTCTCCCAGGCTTTTCGTTCTCTACCTTCTCCTCCCTCCGTGCAGGTGGAGGAAGCATCTCTAGCTGAGACGTGGCTGTTCCCCAGAGCGGGGAACGTAATACCCCTCGGCAGGGGGAACGAGGCGGGGCAGACCTTCCCAGCAATCCCGTTCCTTGGCTAGCTGTGACACCTCTGGCAGAGGCATCTGAAAGTCAGCTCTGGAGATATCTGGTAACAGATGGAAGCTTTGACTTCCTCTGGGTGGAGAAGCGTCCTGGGAAGGAGCCGGTCTACGTGCCGTGTAAAAATCCAGCTCGGCTGTAGCTGTTTTAGCGTGCAGCTGCTGCTGCTAGCACGCAGCAAGGAACTGTTGTCTGGCTCTCTCTAGAATAAGAAGTTCGCTGGATTAACGAAATTCTCCAGCAGGATTGATCACATGCTCTTAGTGCAGCGAAGGTGCATGAAGTCATGCTCTTGCCGATGCGCGCAGATGTCCTCCCTGTGTTTTTTGTATGCTAATTAAGACTGTTGTTACTGCCTAGATCCTGTGAACTTCTCCGAGAATACTGAAATTTCCAAAGTAGAGAGGCTGACCCTTGCAAACTTCTCTTGACAGATGCCACTGTAGAGCTGTCTCTAGACAGCACGCAAAACAACCAGAAGAAGGAACTGGCCAAAGCATCCAATCCTGCCCCCTCATTAGAAGTAGCTGCAAGCTCTTCTTCTAGAAACCCTCCAAAGAGCTATGAGGAGGTGAGAATCGCTCTGAGCTTTCCGACTTGCCCTGCTGGTTTGGGACTGTAATTGGCAGGAACCTGTCTGTTTACTTCGATGTAAACCTGCATCTTAAATGATGCAATTAATGTAATTGGCGTATTGGATGCCCTGGCTTTTATCTCAGGCCATCGGTCTGGGGCTGATACCACTGAAGCGGGGTTCAGGTCAGCATAGTTTCACCTCAGTGCTGAGCAGGTTGTACGTCAGTCTGTGCAGAGAGCATTGTTGTAAAGACAGATCCAGTTTGGGATACTTGGAACGTGTAGCCTCAACACTAGTGAGAAGCCCAAGGGCTTTATAGAGCTGCCTTGGCCAGACCGAAATACCAAAGATGCCTTGGCAGCCTGACAAGCGCGCTGTAACATATGGGACTTCGTGGTTCGGAGCGGACTGAAGCCTGGATTTCTGGCTTTAACTTGCTGTCCTTGTGTGCTTGCTTCAAACAGCTGGAAGAAGAGGAACAGGAGGACAAATTTGAGCTGACTGTAGGAGTGAGTGACCCAGAGAAAGTTGGTGAGTTACCATCCTGTCCTGCTGCGCGGTGAAGCGCAGTTAGGCAAGCTAGGCTTGGCGATAGGACTGAACGCAGCTACTGTCTCCACGTGCCACACTTTCAAGCTGTCTCTGCAAGCACAAACCTGACCTTCGAGTGACTTCTCCGAGACTTCTTCCAACATCTAGAGGAAATGAAGCTAAACAAAGCGAAAGGTCTAGGTGCCAACAAGCAAGGCAGCAGCAGGTTCTGTAAAGCAGGCAGCTCAAAAGCAGAGAGCCGGGAGCAGATTTTAGGAGAGGGAAGCATGGTGCTCGCACTAGCAGACCTTGGTTCTGGGACTGTGGTGACAACTCTACTTGACCTCTAGGCAGCGCTGTCCCGTGCGCGGCTGGCAAGGAAGAGGCAGAACTGCTTTAACCTAAGATCGAGTGTATTGTGACATGCTCTGGCACCTTTCCTGGCAGCTGTGGAGCTCCGAGAAGCGCGAGGCTTTCTCTCTGTTGAAAGTGGGGATCGGAGCAACTTAGCCAGCTACAGGGCAGTCTGCAGAGAACCCATCTGAGCTCAGCCAGCTCGTGGCTTCTGGAGCTGGGAGGTGCACTGACTTGTCAATCAGAGGTGTATTAGGGGCAGTATCTGACTTCTGAGGATGCTCTTCGGTTGAACTACCAGGTAGAACCATCCTTTCCCCAGACAAGGGGATTTCTGTATTAGCTGGAGGAAAAAACTGCCTGTGATGTCTCGGAATCAAACCACACGCAGCCAGGGGCCGTCTGACTTGCATCCTCTGAATAGACTACTTCATGTACTGCACAGCCGCTGAATTGTTACGTGCTGAGCAGATGCGTGGAGTTAGCCCAAACGCCGTCAGCGTAACAAGTGTCTGATTGTCAGCGTTGGCTGCCTGGGGAAGGAAAAGGAGGGCGAAGCAGTCAGGTCGGGGAAATGCCTAGTGGGCAGGGGGCCAGGGTCCTGCAGAAAGATGCCACCTGAGGGTCTGCGTGCAGATTCGGGGCTCAGATCAGAACCACCGAAGCAGGCAAAGGCCAGGTTGCTGGCGCCTGGTGCTTTGCAGTCACCGAAGCCTCCAGGTGATGGTGCAAAAGGCTGATGTTGGGATACTAACGCCTCGTTTTTGTTTTCCACAGGGGATGGCATGAATGCGTATGTAGCCTACAAAGTGTCAACACAGGTAGGTGTAGCTCGTCGCTCCGGAGATAAGATGCCATTTTTTCCCTGCTCTGAGGCAGCTGGATTGTCCTTTCCGTGTCAAGTCAATGCTGTAGCTAGTCTCTTGTCAGGACCTGTTCTCTTGGGCTAGTCGCAAGAAATCAAGCTTTCTGCAGCTGCTGCCCTGCTTTGGAGCTTTGGGCACTTCTCTGAGCTATCCAAAAACCCTTTCCTAGCTGTCTGTCCAGCAGCTGTTGGACCACAGGCACCGCCTCTTGTGGTGCAAAGCTGCTGGTGTGTGACGGGGACCAGGGGATTTGTTAGCCTCCAGCCTTGCTCTGCAAAGACCGTCAGAAGCCACTGATGGCCCCGGAAGCCTTATGTGTGACCTGACAGTGGTCCCTGTTCTTGTGGGGTGCAGGGGTGATGGGATTAGGCAACGGGCAGGGCTTAGCAGGCAGCCTGTGGCCGCAGTAACAGCTGCTCTGTTATTTAGTGGCTTTAACGCTGCTGCTCAGCGCAAGGAGGGCTCTTAGGAGGTGATTTGCTGAAAGCCTAGGCCAAAGCTTGCTCGGTGCAGCCTGGCGTGTTTCTCAAATCCCACAGAGCTCAAGCTGTGCTGTTTCCATCCCCAGAAGTGACAGCGCACATAGTGCGTGCATGGACAAGCTTCCCTGGGTGAGTCTGACCTGAGTCTCGTCTCTTCCCTCAGACGAGCATGCCAATGTTCAGGAGCAAGCAGTTTTCAGTGAAAAGGAGGTTCAGTGACTTTCTGGGTCTCTATGAGAAGTTGTCGGAGAAGCATGCCCAAAATGGGTTCATCGTGCCTCCACCGCCTGAGAAGAGTCTCATAGGTGAGTGGTGGAGGTGCAGAGCGGTGCTCTAGCTCTCATCCTTCTGATGTTGAGCCTTGTGCCCGAAAGACGGGCCTGCCTGCAGTCCCTGAGCTGAGAGGGAAGCTGCAGAGCAGTAACGGGACGCAGGTGCATAAAATAATCTGGGTTCTGTGGCAGAAACAAAACTCTGCTGGCTCCCTGCTTGGAGCTCTGGGCTTAAAGCCTTGTTAGAGTTGATGGGTGGCTCTGCATCTGCTTGCAGAAGAGTAAAACCTTATCCTCTGCACTGTCACTGAATTGCTGTTCACTTGGGTCCAGACCTGTAACCCCTCCAGTCTTGCTTAGCGTTGCTCTGTCTCTTTTCTGGATGTAGACTTCTGCTAGAAGTAGGTATAAGCAGATTTTAATTTTCCAAGTAGCTCTTGCTGATGCAAGGTCGAATTCCTCTACCGTCACACTGGTAGTCCGTACTTTTGTGACAGGCCTCACTACCTTGTGCACTCAGTTTGAAGCCGCTCATTAATTGCACCTTCCTTCTGTGCTAGGAATGACCAAAGTGAAAGTTGGGAAAGAAGATTCCTCCTCTGCAGAGTTCCTAGAAAAAAGACGGGCTGCTCTAGAGAGGTACAGATCCCAACAGCTATCCCCTCGTGCCTGAACCAAGCAAGGGACCTCTGAAAGGTCAGACTGGCTGCACTCTCCTCCCTACATGAGAAAAGCAGTCTGGTGCTGGGTTTAGAGTGAACCTGGAGGCCAGTGAAGAGCTGTAACTGCAGGGTTGCTTTGACTTTAAAACTGTTTCCTGCTTCAAAAGCCCCTGCTGGTGCTTGGTCAAAATCTGGCCAAACCCTGCTGACAAGGCAGAGAGAAAACTGAGCTGTCTTAGCAGCCCCAAAATGTGGATATTAAGTAGTGGTACAACCAGTGCAGATCAGGTGAGAAACAACTCTTCTCTTACTTAACTGTCACCCTAACTGTATAGCCAGCAGTGGCCTTTGCTCTGCCACCTGTATTGACTGCTGTAGTTAGCACCAGGATGCTGTTCACCTCCAGCTTCAGCCTGTGAAGATCTGGTGAAAGTGTCATCATGTAAGACTGGATCTTGATCAGTTGTTGTATCAAGTAACCTTGATAGAGCGAGTATTAGTGCGCATCTGGTCTTGCAGACTCGTCTCACCAGAGTCCCCAGGGAGGGAGGACTCTTGGTGGGAGCATGAGAACAGCTTGTTGGGTCTGACTTCAGCTACTGAACTGCCATTTCAGAGTAAATAACAAGCATGTCGCAGCTCACCGAGATGGCTCAGAGCCAGGCTTGCTCCAACAGAGGTGACTCTTGGTGCATTCCTCTTTCCAGGTACCTACGGAGAGTTGTCAGCCATCCAACCATGCTGCAGGACCCAGACGTCAGGGAGTTCTTGGAAAAGGAGGAGGTTAGTAGTGTGGAATAATGGAGCTATGAGTACCTTGGGAGTACAGAAGGAAACGGTGCACGAGAAGTTAACAAGGCATGATGCTTCAAAGCCCAGTGAGAAGCAGCAGGATCCTGTAAGAGCTCTTAACCAGTGATGGGGACAACAGGACCTCTTCTTCTGTGTGTCAGTGCATATCTAAGCACTATATGCTGATAACAAGCTGAGGCCAAGCTTGCTTACATCATGGTGGGGGCACACGTTGAGGACAGGGGTTGTCTGTTCTGAAATCCATGGTGGGAGCGTAGCCTGCAGTTTGGAGGTGAGGGGGACTGGTGCTGGCTTGGCCTGATGCTCAGATTTTAGGGGAGAGCTGAACCCTGTGGCCAGTGTGGTCCCCGCTCCTGCAAGGAGAGCGTGACCATTCCAAACTGAGCGTCTGAATGCTGTGCTGAAGGGCTCTGGTGTGGGAGCAGGCTTTGTGGAAATGCCTCACGTAGAGCTGCATCCATTCTAACCAGTGGTCTGAAAAGTAACGGTGGCTGGGGTAGAGTATTTCTCTTCCAGTGTCCCCAGCGGTGTGAGCTGCTGCTGGCTTTTGGAGAGATTCTCCAAAGCACTTGCGTGCCTCCATGACCTGTGGCAGCTTGAGTTGCCAGTTCAGGGATTCAAGTAGGATGGCTGCTTCTTACAGATGTGTGATACCTTGGCCAAGCAGGACAGACCGACCCAGATACAGTGTAGGGTTCAGGAACTCCTTACTTGCTTGAAAGCTCCAGTCCTGTTATTTGAAATGCTGTGCCACTGCTTGGGCAGCGTCACGCTAATCCTTTGCCATAGCTGTGGTGCAGAAGCCCTGCTGTCCAGGGGCCCACGTGGGGAAATAATGCCACTGCAGTGGCCGCTCTCAAAGTGACTTTTATCTCCTGGCAGAGCAAACTTTTCTATTTCTCTATAGCTGCCGAGAGCAGTAGGCACCCAGGCCCTGAGCGGAGCAGGAATACTCAAGATGTTCAACAAAGCTACCGATGCTGTCAGTAAAATGACCATTAAGATGAATGAATCGGACATAGTAAGTATCTGGATGCCTCTGGACTGCCCTCGTCCTTACTGTGTGTTCCCACCAGCTCAAGCTTTTGGTGAGAGATGCAAGGACAGCTCTGCAGGCATGCAGAGAATGTGGGGATCAGCTCTGGGTCTGTCCATTTCAGTGGTTCGAGGAGAAGCTGCAGGAGGTGGAATGTGAGGAGCAGCGGCTACGGAAGCTGCACGCTGTTGTGGAAACGCTAGTGAACCACAGGAAAGGTAACGAGCTTGGTGCCGCTTGCTCTGTAGCTTGGGCCGTAACAGTTAAGCCTTGTGCAATGCCTGGCTGGAGATCAGCAAGCCAGGTGTTCAGGCTGCACTTGGGAGGAGATACAGCAGTGCTTCCTTGCTCTGAGGGACTCCTGGCCTCTTTGTCATGGGAGACAGAAGTAAAACAATAATCCCACATCTTCTGTCCAGTCCTACAAGCACAGGATGTGAACCAGTGCCCTGGTGCGTGAAAGCTGCTGTAGCAAACCAGAGCAGAGCTGATCTTGTTACTAATTGCCAAGCTGTCCTCTGGCAGGGAGCAGGAATGTTTTCCTTCCTCTGCATGCTTTGGCTGACTTCTGCAAACCTGTGCCTGTCCTCCCACTGCTGCTTGCCTTCTCCTTCGTGGCTGGGGTTCCCAGCGTCCCGCAGAAGCTGCCAGCTCTGGCTCTGCCAGCTGATGTCTCCTGGGGCTACAGAAAAGCGGCTCCCAGGGCTGAACTCTAGGCTGGGGCTTTTCTCGCGGAGCACCCGGTGTAGCAGAGCCCCCGGTTGACTCTTTTATTCCATTCACTAGAGCTAGCGTTGAATACAGCACAGTTTGCAAAGAGTCTGGCCATGCTGGGGAGCTCAGAGGACAACACGGCCCTGTCCCGGGCACTGTCCCAGCTGGCTGAGGTGGAAGAGAAGATTGAACAGCTGCACCAGGAACAGGCTAACAATGACTTCTTCCTCTTGGCCGAGCTCCTGGGAGACTACATCCGCCTCCTCTCAGTTGTAAGGGTAAGCACTCCTTGGGGCAATCCTCAGAGACAAGCTCTAGGGCAAACCACTGGTTCTAGTGCAGATCTTAGGCTTAGGTATGCCAGGATCCTCTGGGTACAAACACAGGGCGTGGTACCTCTCTGATCACTCCATGCAGGGGGCAAACCTGCTGCTGCATCAGGAAAGTAGGGTAGGTGAGACCTGGCTGCGCTGTTGTTCTCCAGGGGGATGAGGAGCAAGTTCGTGGCTCATAGGTGGCCTCAGCCCTTCCAGAGGAGAAGGCTGAAGCTGCTGCGGAGGCTGTAAGTGGGCAGCCTGCGATCTGTGTTGCGAATAGAGCTGCCAGGCGCCTGCTGGGGAGCAGCCTGGGTCTTGAAGTCTGCGCAGCCTCCTGACGCGCAGGCCTCCGTGCTGGAGGCTGAACGGAACAAGCCCCAGGTGACCTCCAAGTCCGGCAGGCTGACTTGTTCCTGCCCCAAACTTGTCCCATCTCCGAGCAGCAGATTCTGGGAGCTACAGAGGCCAGAACGCAGCCTGCTTGGTCTGCCCCTCTCCTGTCCTAGGAGATGTGGTGGGTGCTGCAGAGCAGGAGCAAGACCTCTGATAGTGCTGGAGGTAACGGGACTCATCTGGGATGTTCCAGTAAGGAGCTGTAATGTTGCCTCAGACTTTACCTGTCTCTTGGCTGCTCTGTCCTTCTGACCAGGCTGTCAGACACTGCTTTCTGCTCTTCTGGCTCTTCCCCACCATCTGGCTGGAAGCTCTAAGAAATCTGATGGATCTTCCTTGCTTGGGCTGGTGGTTTATGCAAATATCGCCTGGCAGGTGCTGGAGTGCTCTGCAGTGACTCGTGGTCACTCTGCTCTGCAGGAAAACCAGAGTGGGACTGGTGAAGGCAGTTCCTTGCACTGGATGTTCTCAGTGGAAGTAATAGAAGGGGCTCCGTACGGAGGGAGGCCTTGGAGCTGCTCCTGAAGCACGAGCTGGTCGATGTAGCGCCTGGGCTCCTTCCCTGGTGGAGCAGCGGGGAGAAACCTCCCTGTTCTGGCCCGTGCTGCGGCTTTGGTTACGCTCAGGTCCAGGACCTGGCTGATGAAGCAGCTCTGCTTCATCCCCCTGGCAATGGTGTGGATGTCGCTGTCACCAGTGCAGCTGCCGGGGAGGTGGCAGAGGGCACGGCTGCGCTGCTCCCGGGCCGCCCTGGTGCGCTGCCCTGCGCTCCCGATGCGCTGCTCCCAGCTTGTTTGGGGATGTGCCAGCTCAGCCTCTGCTCTTTCCTTTCAGGGAGCTTTTGACCAGCGCATGAAGACCTGGCAGCGGTGGCAGGATGCCCAGACCATGCTGCAGAAGAAGAGGGAGATGGAAGCCAGGCTGCTCTGGGCCAACAAACCCGACAAGCTGCAGCAGGCCAAAGAGGAGATCTCAGAGGTGAGGCGTGCTGCGATCTCTAAGCAGTATGGGGGGATGTTTTGAGGGATGAAGGGATGGATTCTCTTGCCAGGCTTGCAAAGAGGAGAAGCCAGCCTTTGGCAAGGCCTGCAGGAAGCCACAAAAGCTGCAGGAGGGGCTGCTTGTGGTCCCGCTTTGTGTGGCTTTGCGTAAGGGATGCTGAGCTCGCAGCGAGCTCGGGCACAGGATGCAGCCACGCAGCGAGTCGATGCGAGGACCAGAAGTGCTGGCATCGGCTCTCATGCGAGCAGTCATGGCTACAAAACAATTGGACAGGGAGCAAAAAAAAACTTCCTTACCCTGGAAACAGCATGCTTCCTCTCTCTGCAGTGGGAGTCTCGCGTGACGCAGTATGAAAGGGACTTCGAACGGATTTCTGCCGTGATCCGCAAGGAAGTGATACGGTTTGAGGTAGGTTAGCCCCAGCCCTGGGTGTGCGATTCCCTCAGCAGTTGGCGATAGTTGCAAACCCAGGCACGTTTGAGTGGGGCATCGCTGCAGCAGAGCTGCTGTTCTTGGCTAAAGAGGGGCTTTCTCCCGCTCAAAGCATGCAGATGAGCGTGTTCATCAAAATAAGGACGGGCGTGCAAAGATCCTCCAAACCCACTCATCTGTCCTGCTGCTGTCGCAGCCAGGGTTGAGCCTCGTCCTCTGCATTTCGTGCTCTTGTGCTGGTCACTCGGCGTGTAGGCAGCTGGGACTGTCCAGCGTGGCCCCAGGAGGAACAGGAAAATCCTGTTGGTCTCTCCCCCTCCGTTTTGTCCCCCCCGCAAAGGCCAGAGGGTTTTGGTGGCTGCTGCAGCTTTCTGCTCACTTCTGCAACCATCTCTTGCAGAAAGAGAAATCCAAGGACTTCAGAAACCACGTGACTAAGTACCTTGAGACGTTACTAAACTCTCAGCAGCAGGTGAGTGTCCCCAGTGTCACAGCCAGCCCTCCTTCACCTCCCAGAGCTCAGCGCCAGCCACAGGCCGGAGCAGGGCACGTCTGCCCCCAGCAGCTAATGGGGGAGCTGCTCATTAAGTGTTGCGCCCCAATGAAGGCCTGATTTTTTGGGGAGGGGAGCTGCACGCCCTGCCCTGACAGAGCTGAGCCAAGCTGTGTGTCCTGGAGGAGCTTCTGCCTCCCTCAAAGCTCAGTTCTGCTGAAAGCTCGTTCACAATGGACTTGAGCTGTGCTGGCCCCTGACTCTTTCCTTCTCCTCTCCGCAGCTGGTGAAGTACTGGGAAGCGTTCCTACCTGAAGCCAAGGCCATTTCTTAATTGGACCAAGCGAACGAGCATACCTGAACTTTGCCTTTTTATACACTATACCTCTTTGTCTTTTACACATGAATGAACCCTAGTTAAACACTCGGGAGCTGGTAGAGGTTTAACCCCTGAACAAGCAGCTTACAAGCCAGTAACTCTTCTAACTGTATATTTTTCATTTAGCAACATATATTTTCTTACTGAAGAGAAACTAGTTTCCTGCTTTCCGACCAGCCCTGCAGTAGGCAAAGAGCGAGGGGGGGTTAACGACATATGTAAATGTATATTTTTCAGGCTGGGTTTTAGGGCTCTAATGACTATCTTACTCCTGCAGTGCCATTACGACTGTGTAATAAAACTTGTATCAGGGCAAACAGGCGCTTGGTGTTGATGGGAGAGGGCTGGGAGGGGCGAGGGCTGGCGGGACGAGGCTGGAGGGAGGCTGCGGTGCCTCGGGCTTTGTTGTGACCAAGAAACCCATGACCTTGGCCGGGGCCGAGCCACCTGTCTTCGCGTTTGATTAAGCTCTCTCAATAAGGCCAGGCTGCTGTTTTTAGGCTCTGAGCTCAGCCTGGGGCGGGAGCTGGCGCTGCAGGAGGCTGGGGCCACGATGCTCCTCTTCCCCTGCGATACGGGGAACGCCTTCAAGCCCCAGCTCTGAGGCTGCAGCAGCTCTGATCAAAACCGATACCGAGTCTTCTGCCTGAAAGACAACAACAGAAAAAGGGCAAGGCGAGCTTGTGCTGACTTCCCACTTTCCTTTCCTCTTATCCCTGTGCTACCTTCGGGCTGCAAAACACCAAGGCTCGCAGGAGGCAGCTCCACTCCTGGGCCCGGCCCCCGGCAGCCGGGGCGGGACGGGGCGGCCCCTCCGGAGCTGGCCCCGGTGGTGGTGGTGGTGGTGGTGGCGGGCGATGATCGTCGTCTCCATCCCTGCGGCGGAGCCCGAGGCGACGGCGCGCAGCCCCGAGAAGGCGCACACGGTGAGGGGCGCGAGGTGGTGGTGGTGGAGGTCCCTGCTTGTCCCCAAGGGGGTCCTGCTGGCCCTGGGGTGTCCCTGTTTACCCTAGTGGACAATGGTCCCTGTCCGCCCCATATGGTGGTGGTGGTCCCATGGTCTCCAGGTGCTTTGAGGACCCTGACACCCCTCCTGCTCCCACCCGGTCTCACTGAAGGGGACGGGGGGGGCTGTTGGTCCCTGCAAGCCCCCTGGGTCCTGGGGTTGTGGTGTCCCACCTGCCCCAGCGAGGGGGTTGGAGGCTCCTGCCCTGGGAGGCTGAGGGTGAGGATGAGGAGGTGCAGGTGTTCCTGGTGGAGGTGCTGTGCAATGGCCGGCGGCACACGGTGGCGAAGCGCTACAGCGAGTTCCAGGCGCTGCACAAGCGGGTGAGGACCCGGGGCCAACAGGGTGTATGTTGGGGGGGGTCCCCAGCCAGGGACCCTCCCGGGGGGGGCACACAGCGCCCTGCCCTTGGTCCGGGCTGTGCCCACGCGCCCTGCTCTGCCCCAGATCAAGAAGACCTGCAAGGTGCCCGACTTCCCCCCCCGGCGGGTCCCCAACTGGGTGCCCAAGGTGCTGGAGCAGCGCCGGCAGGGCCTGGAGCTCTACATCCAGGTGAGGAACCAGCGGCCGGCGGCGGCAACCCCGCGCTCTGGGGGTGCCGACATCCCCCTGTCCCCGCCTCAGGGCGTCCTGTGCCACAACGAGGAGCTGCCCCAGGACGTGCTGGACTTCCTGAAGGTGCGGCGCTGCCAGCAGGACCCCAAGGGCAGCAGCCCCCCGTGAGTTCGCGGGGTTCCCCCTTCCCCGGGGTGGAAGCGGGGCAGGGGACGCTGCGGGCGCTGAGGTCCTTCTCCCACGCAGCGCCGGCCACCCGCCCTCCCAGCGACCCGTCCTTGGCTTCCACACCGACCCCTACGCGCGGCTGCCAGTCACGGGTAAGGGGGGGACACAGGTGCCACCACTGTCCCCTCGTGCTGGGCATTGTGCTTTACCTTGTCCTTCATTTAATGGGGCTGGGGGGGGGGGGGATACATGAAGCTGCGCCCCCTCCTCTCGTTGCAGACGTGCTCCCCGATACCGTGCTGAGCGGGGTGCTGCAGGGCCTCTACGCCCCGTGGTGCTGCTCCCCCGGTGCAGCCGTGTCCCGGGGCCAGCTGGGCTCCTGAGCACCCCCAGCACCGAGAGCAGGGACACGGTGACAATGTCACACAAAGGGTCGTGGGGGGTAAAACCTTCCCCATGGAGCCAGAAATGACCAGGGAAAGGAAAACAGGAGGTGCTGGGAGCTGCAGCGACTTGCCGGGGCGGTGCTGCTCACATGCAGCCATCACATGGATTAGTTTGGCACGCCGCTCTGTGTCCGGCTCGCGGTAGAAGCCTGAAGTGTGCTGGGAAAATCGCTCAGCACCCGGGCTTCCGTGCAATAAATCACTGTGGCTCCAGGGGCCAAAGGTGGCTGTGTGTGAGTTTTGAAAGGTGATGCCAGGGCCGGCTGTGGTGCTGCTCTGAGCCACCTGAGAAGGGGGGAGAGGGCTGGTGGCAGCAGGGTGGTCTTGTGGGGAAGGTGCTGGGGGCCACGGTCCCATCAAACCTGGCCAGATGCTGGTCCAGTCTCCTCAGTGCCCTGCACCAAGGGTGCTCATCAGAAGGAACAGAGCCCCCCTTGATCCTCCCAGCTGCAAAATCCCTCCACAATCTGCCCCCCAACAGAGCAGAAGAGGCAACTCTATAAAAAACACATTGGTCACATTTATTGGTGCATGTGCTTCTTACAAAAGTGTTGGAAAGAGGAGCCAGTGTCCTGTCCTGCCTGCTGGCCGGCTGGAAGGCCAGGAGCAGGGGCTCAGCGGCTGCCCGTGCTCCGGGAGGCCGCGGGGGAATGCACGGGGGCAGCAGGGCAGCCCCAGGCCCGCAGCCCTTGGCAGCCGGGTCCCCACGGCGCGGGGCCCCGCCGTGTCGCTGAGCCGGCGGGGTGGGTCACTCCTTGGCGATGGCGAAGGGCTTTTCCACCTCGATGGTGCCGCAATCGGCGATGGTGACGTCCTTCAGGGGCTTGTCCCGGCTGTCTGTCTTGGTGTTCTCCACCTTCCTCACCACATCCTGGGGAGAGCAGAGGTGTGAGAAGGATAATGCCGGCCGCGTGCATCTCCCAGCACGATCTCCCACCCCGGCGCTGCTCTCCCCCTTACCATGCCCTCCAGCACTTTGCCGAACACCACGTGTTTGCCGTCCAGCCACGGTGTCTTCACTGTGGTGATGAAGAACTGGGAACCGTTGGTGTCCTTGCCAGCGTTGGCCATGCTCACCCAGCCTGGGCCGTAGTGCTTCAGCTTGAAATTCTCGTCAGGGAAGCGGTCCCCATAGATACTCTTCCCTAAGAAGGGGAAAAGGCTGCATTGCACTCATATGTCGGGACGGGGAACAGTGGGAGGGCTGAGCACATCTAAGCACCAGCACCACAAGGCTGCCGGGGACCACAAGCAGGGGACCGGGAGCGTGGTACCTCCAGTGCCGTCTCCACGGGTGAAGTCTCCTCCCTGGATCATGAAGTCCTTGATCACGCGGTGGAACTTGCTGCCCTTGAAGCCGAACCCTTTCTGCGGCGCGGGAGAGAAGCGGGTCAGATACGGGGAGGGCCCGGGGAGGG